>RJWM01041404.1:0-14903 GCA_004363535.1 Dasyprocta punctata | reverse complement strand
TGTACAATATAAGGGAGGAGAAGAGGCTTGCTCTTGCCCCCTTTTACTCTGGCTGCTTTTGCTCAGTTGCTGACTTGACGTGTTGTCCCAGTGCCAGGCCACCCTGTCTTGGAACCAGCTGATTATGGACTGAAACCTCCAGAAACTGTAAGATAAATAAACCTTTCCTTCCCTAATTTTGGGTGTCAGGTGTTTTGTCTCAGCAATGAATGAAAAGTAACTAAGACAACCTGTAATCCCAGCACTTAGGAGACTGAGGCAGGAAGATGATTTCATGCTCAACGCCAGCCTAGATAACAAGGTGCGTTTGAGGACAGTCTGAACTGCACAGTGAAACCCTATCTCAAAAAGACAAAAATTTTTAAAAAGGGTTAGGAAAAAAAAGTGGTTAGGGATATAGCTCAGTGGCAAGGTCCTGGGTTCAATCCCCAGTAACACAAACACACAAAGAGCACCATGTTAACAATGTCGAGCAATGAAATTCCTTATCAAAGTTCAGATACTAATTTATTGAGCATTTTTGTAAATGCTGTTTCAATTCAACTTTGGGGCTGGCATGTGGTTCATTCAGTGGTAGAAGCACTTACTTGGTATGTATGAGGCTCTGAGTTCAGTCTCCAGCAATGACAAAAAGAAATTAAAAAAAGCTAAAATCACTCAAACTTAATTATAATAATAACCATTTTACAGGTTAAAAAACTGGGGAGAGCCTGGGTGTGGTGGCACACTCCTATAATCCCAGCCACTTTAGGAAACTGAGATAAGAAGACCACAAGTTTAAACTCACAGTGGGCAACTTAGACCTCATTTCAAAAAGAAAAAAACAAACAAACAAACAAAAAAAAAACTGGGTGTAGTGGTGCATGCCTATGATATCAGAAGCTCAGCACCTAAGAGGCTGACACAGAAGACTGCAAGTCAAGGTCAGCCTGGATGCTACAGGAAGTTCCACACCAGCCTAGACTACAGAGCCAGAGCCTGTCTCAAATAAATAAAAAAATCACTAGGGATGTGGCTCAGGCACTGCTCCCCAGATTCAATCTCTGGGGGAAAAAAAAGGAAAAGAAAAAGAAACTGCACAGCAGGTTAAAAGATTTGAAACCCATAAGAATAATAAAACATTAATAAGTATCAGAGCCTGGACATAACAGTTTGCAGCTTAACCTTCAAGAGAGTCTCACCTTCAGGTCACATTTTTGCTCTGTGAATTAATAAAATGTTACCTTTAACACCAATTTTACTTCTTTTCAGTTTTTATCAAAGTTTTTTCTCTCACTGAATGCTACTGCTACAACTCTTTTCAACCCACAAAGCATAATTTGGTCTGTGTAAGATTATTTTGCAGGGTACGGTGGCCCTTGCTTGCAATCCCAACACTCAGGAGACTGAGGCAGAAGGATTGCAGTAAGTTCCAGGCCAACCTGGGCTATACTGTGCCTTCTAGGTCAGCCTAAACTACATGGTGAGAGACCCTGTCTCAAAAATACAAAAAAAAAAAAAAAGTTTTTGGATTATTTTTCTTCCTCTATTCAAAAAAGTCTGTATCTGCCCAGTCTGATGGTGCATGCCTGCAACCCAGTTCTCCAAACACCAAAAATGTCTGTATCAGAAGTAGATCTGGCTGGAGACATAGCTCACTGATAAAGTACTTGCCTATTGTGCATGAGGCCCTGGGATTAATACTCAGCATGAAAGAAAGAAAAATGAGATCTGAATTACTTACAAATCAGAAAAAGGAGTACATGGTATAGGAATGAAAGTATTAAAAAGAAAGAAAGTAAGAGAGAACCATTCCTCTTATGGGAGGCAGAAGACAAAAGTTCGTTTCCACTCTTATTAAAGGTTCAAAAAATTAACAGTTATATGAAAACCTCAGGGAAGTTCCAGGAACAACCAAAGCTAATAGTGCTAGTTCAGTGGCGCATCACCTACTAGTCATGTTCACCAACAAACGATCACAAAATTCCCTTTAAAACTTAATTACTATATATGTAAATCTGTCATTTAAAATAACATCAAAGAGGCTGAGGTAGGCAGAGCATTGTGAATTCAAGGCCGGCTTGGGCTACAACGCAAGTGCAAGGCCAGCCTGAGCTACATGGTGCGACCCTGCCTCAAAAAACTAGGGCTAGGAGTTTGGCTCAGTGGCTTAAGTGCTTTGTCTGGCAGTTGTGAGGCTGTGAGTTCAATCCCCAGTGCCGCAAAAAAAAAATAATAATAATAATAATAATACCAAAAAAATGACTGTTTCTAAAGTTCTCACCCTATATCAAGAGTAAACCTCAATGAGGTAGGCGGAGCGTTGTGAGTTCGAGGCCGGCTTGGGCTACAACGCGAGTGCAAGGCCGGCCTGAGCTACATAGTGCGACCCTGCCTCAAAAAAACCAGGACCGGGAGTTTGGCTCAGTGCCTTAAGCGCCTGCCCTGGCAAGCGCGAGGTTGTGAGTTCAATCAAAAGAGTAAACCTCAAAAATGGAGCAAATATAGTACTTCTCAAACTTTCCATATCATACTTATTCATACACTCTCCTTAGCAAATATAGTACTTCTCAAACTTTCCATATCATACTTATTCATACACTCTCCTTATAAGCTCTTCTTATGCATGACACTCTTTTTAAAAGATAAACTGGGTACAGTGGTACACACCTGTAATCCCAGCACTTGGAGGCTAAGGCAGGAGACTCACCATGAGTTCAAGGCGAGCCTGGGCTACAAAGTGGGTTCAAAGTCAGCCTGAACCATATAGTGAAACTCTGCCTCAAAAAAGACAAAAAAAAAAAAAGCTACAGACAAATTTCTACTTGTTCATACTATAACACAGTTCACACAAAACAATGCACACAGGTGAGCTTAAAAATATATATATTGGGCCGGGGATAGCGCTCAGCAGCACAAGGGCCTGCCCTGCAAGCACAAGGTCCGGAGTTTGATTCTCAGTACAGACAGACAGATACAGATAGATAGATAAATTGAGGCCAGGGATTTAGCTTAGTGGTACAGCACCTGCCTGCCAAGCATGAGCTCCTGAGTTTGATTCCTGGTACCCTGCCAAAAAAAATTATATATATATACATAAAATTTATATATATATCATTTATATATTATATATGCTATGTATTTTTTTTAATATGAGGAAAACAATCTTATATTATCACGATTTTAAAGAACACCTACCCAGAATACTACAACAGTAAAGCCAGGGCTGGCATTAAGGTTTTCTGATTTCTTTGAACTCTTTTTCTGCTATAAAATATCATCAAAGCTAGGTGTGGTGATGCACACCTGTAATCCCAGCACTCAGAAGGCTGGGGCAGGAGGATCATTGCAAGTTCAAGACCAGACTGGGCTACAAAATCAGTTCAAGGCTAGCCTGAACTACATAACCTGTCTCAAAAGACAAACACAAAAAAAAAATAGAAATTTCGGTAAAGCAAATAAATGTCCATTTTGAGTGATTAACCAAATACAACATTAGGCAATTTATCTGTATTATTTACTCTAACAACCATCTCCCTTTGAAATATTACTATCTTCATCTGGCAGTGAAGATGTCCTAGCACAGAGGCTAGATAACTCATCTAATCTAAAGCCACAATTAGGAAGTGATAGAATGGCAGTGATTTCAAATTCCACACATTCTATGACAGAGATTGCCAGTTGTCTCCCACTACACATTTTTCTTTTGTCTTTTTCTTTTCTTTTTTTTTTTTTTTTTTTTTTTTTTTTTTTTTTTTTTTTTTTTTTTTTGTGGCACTGGGGATCGAACCCACAGCCTCGCACCTGCCAGACACGCGCTTACGCCACTGAGCCAAACACCCAGTCCCAGTTTTTTTGAGGCAGGGTCGCACTATGTAGCTCAGGCCGGCCTTGCGCTCGCCTTATAGCCCAAGCCAGCCTCGAACAAACAGTGCTCCTGCTACCTCAGCCTCCCGAGTGCTGGGATTAAAGGCATGCACCACCACACCCGGCTCACTACACATTTTTCTACTCCTTGCTTAGTACTATAATTGGATACCTGATACTTAGTTCACCATAATGCCATGTAGTTAAAAGATCATTCATATCCCGTAGACTTTCTTGCAGCTAGATGTGGTCAGGTTATTATAGACACCTCAGTTAGATAAAAATATTACAGACAATTAGACAAGGCTAGGCCCTTGAGACAGTGTAGAAGATGAGAACACATTACAACTGTGGCTGGAGGCCCATCTGTCAAAGGCCAAGTCTCAAGATGAAGACAAAATGCCCAAACCAACATGCATTCCCAAGAGATAAGCAATAATTAAAACATTACACTATAATTGGTATCACTTGGCCCAATAAAGTTTAACTGGACATCAGTCACCCAGGTGGGGTGATCAAGATGTCCTGATCCATCCTTCCTAAAAATGTCTTTGTTCTTTCCATGTACTTGCTATGTGACCTGCTTCCCCACTGGATCAGTAATACCTAAGCAGCTACACTTGTGATCTTATTGGTTGATCAGTTTTGACTCACGTTGTACTTACCTCATGATTTTGTACCCACCTCATAATTTTGATCTATAAAACTTTCTCTGAAAGCCGGGCGTGGTGGTGCACGCCTTTAATCCCAGCACTCGGGAGGCTGAGGTAGGAGGAGCGTTGTGAGTTCGAGGCCGGCTTGGGCTACAACGCGAGCGTAAGGCTGGCCTGAGCTACATAGTGCGACCCTGCCTCAAAAAACCAGGTCCGGGAGTTTGGCTCAGTGCCTTAAGCGCCTGTCTGCCAGACGCGAGGTTGTGAGTTCAATCCCCGGTGCCGCAAAAAAAAAAAAAAAAAAAGCCAGGGCTGGAAGTTTGGCTCAGTGGCTTAAGCGCCTGTCTGGCAGGCACAAGGTTGTAAGTTCAATCCCTGGTGCCGCCAAAAAAAAAAAAAAAAAATTTTTTTTCTCTGAAAAGTGGGCTTGTTGGCAACTCACTTTCAGGTCTCCTCCTGTCTCTTAGGAGCTATCTCTCTCAATAAATGTTTCCTACTCTTAACCTCCATTGTTTCTTAGAATACATTCTTCGATTTTCGAAAGCACAAATGAGGCATATCTTAACATCCAACAGGTTGAAAGTTACATTTTTTTGCCTGATATCAATGTAATGAAACTTTGGCCAAAGAGATATAAGTGAAAGCATTGCATGGCCATGTCCAGAAACCACACCTAAGAGGTACACTCTCTTTTGGACCTTCTTTCATCCTCTGACTGGACTCTCTAGGACAGAGGTAAACCCAAGACAATCAACCTACGTGATAGAAAGTACTTGAACCCCAACAATTCTATAGAGCAAGGTCCTGGACTCTACTACCTCTTTTGCATGAGAAAAAAAAGTACTTCAAACTAGTGTACAATATTTGGGGAATTCTATGTTGTAAGCTACTGAACCTTATTCTAGCAATTATACACTATCACATCTTGTTGAAAAGTTAAGTGTTGGATTATCAGCAAAAAATCATACCAGGTAAGTAGAACTTTTGTCTAATATTCCCATTTTTCATTTTTAACTGTACTTTTCCATTTATTTTATATATCATACCTTTGTAAATATTTCTATATTCCAATAAAAATACTGCTAGAGTCTAAAAATTAGCAAACTGCTCTAAATCAAAAATTAGCCCCAGCTGGGCGTGGTGGCGCACGCCTTTAATCCCAGCACTCCGGAGGCTGAGGTAGGCGGAGCATTGTGAGTTCGAGGCCGGCTTGGGCTACCACAGGAGCACAAGGCTGGCCTGAGTTACATAGTGCGACCCTGCCTCAAAAAAACAGGGCTGGGAGTTTGGCTCAGTGCCTTAAAGCCCCTGCCCTGGCAGGCGCGAGGTTGTGAGTTCAATTCCTGGTGCCGCAAAAAAAAAAAAAAATTAGCCCCAATACCAGATAAGGTAAAAATCTGAAAATTACTAAATACATAAGACTAATTGTTCAATTAATTGATATTTAACACTCCAGTCAGGAGTTGTGGCACATGCCTGAAATCCCAGGACTCAGGGAAACTGAGGCAGGAGGATTACAACTCTGAGTCACACATGGACAACTTGGCAAGACCCAAATTAAAAAAACAAATTAAAAAAACAAAAGGTTGAAGACATAGCTCAGAGCAAAAGCCCTGGGTTCAATTCCCAGTACTAAGAAGCAACAGCAACAATAATATAATATATGCACTTTACCTAAAGATGCCAAGAAAAGCAAAACATAGTGTCAATACACCAGAGCTAAAAATCACCAAATGTTAAAACTTCATGAGTAAGAAAAGAAGTTCAAACCATTTACCACTAACAAAATGCTAATCAAAACCAGGAGAAACCACTAACATTAAAAATATATATACATGCCAGGCGTGGTGGCGCACGCCTTTAATCCCAGCACTCGAGAGGCTTGAGTTCGAGGCCAGCTTGGGCTACAACACGAGCACAAGGCTGGCCTGAGCTATATAGTGTGACCCTACCTCAAAAAACTAGGACTGGGAGTTTGGCTCAGTGGCTTAGGCACCTGTCTGGCAGGCATGAGGCTATGAGTTCAATCCCCAGTGCCGCAAAAATAAAATAAAATAAAATAAAAAAATAAAAATATATACACTGTACTGGGTGTTGGTGAGGACGTGCATAAACAGAAACTCTTGTGCACCTCTGATGAGAATATAAAATGGTATGGGTACTGTGGAAATAATGATTGTTCCTCAAAAATTAAAAATATAATCACCATGAGATCCAGCAGTTTGGGCAACCCACTAGGGTCCCCACCTGTCTTTCAAGCTATTCCTAGTCCCTATTCTTATTACCCAATAACTTTTCTTACTCAAAAAAATAAATAAATAAATAAAATAAATAAAAAACATCCAGAGCCAGGGGTGCAATCCCAGCACTTGGGAGGCTGAGACAGGAGAAACCTTGCAAGTTCAAGACCAGCCTGGGCTACAAAGTGAGCTCAAGGCCAGCCTGAATTGCACAGTGAACTGCATATCTCAAAGACAAAAAACAAAAAAAGACTAGCAATTCCACTTTTGGGTATATACCTGAAAGAACTGAAAGGAGGGACCCAAATGTACAGCTGTACGCCCATGTTCACAGCAGCATTATTCCTAACAGCTGCAAGGCAGAAGCAAACCAAACGTCCACTGACATATGAATAAGCAAACTGGGGTGATGTGTGTGTATATGTATAATGTGTGTATATATATATATGACTTAAAAGTGGCCAAAATTATACCAAAAAAAAAAAAGGAGACAAAGAACAGAATCTTTTTTTTTTTTGGTAATGCGAATGGAACTCACAACCTCACCCCTACCAGGCAGGTTCTTAGGCCATTGAGCTAAATCCCCAGCCCTCAGAACAGAATCTTGATACATGCTACGACCTGGATGAATCTTGAGAACATCATGCTAAATGGAATAAACCAATTACAGAAAAATAAATACCACAGGATTCCATCTGAGGTATAAGAACAGTGAAATTCAGAGATAGAAGAACCAGCCAAAGCGGCCCACGTCTATAATCCCAGCTACTGGGGAAGCTGAGGCAATAGAATCAAAAGTTTAAGACTAGTGTGGACAACTTAGTAAAACCTTCTACTCCCCCCCTCCAAAACTTAATTAGAAATAAAAAGAGCTAGAGATACAGTTCAGTGGTAGAGTACTTCCTCAGCACGCTCATGACTGGATTTAATCCCCAGTTCCATGACCAAACAAAAAACAAAAAACAAAAACAAAAAGGTAGTTGCTAGAAGCTGAGGATTAGGGAAATACAGAACTGTTTAATAGGTTGTTTTGGTTTGACTGGGTAAAAAGAGTTAATGGTTCAAATGCTAACTTTTATGTGTACTGTATTTTATCATAATAAAAAGAAAATTAGGGCCGGGAGTTTGGCTCAGTGCCTTAAGCGCCTGCCCTGGCAGGTGCGAGGTTGTGAGTTCAATCCCCGGTGCCGCAAAAAAAAAATAAATAAATAAAAAATAAAAAAATAAAATAAAAAGAAAATTAACTGCAACTTTTTACACATTTCCAACCAGTCAGAAAAACTGTTACCTTTTACCCAAATTATCTGTGGCTTAGTTACTAAAATTGCAAAATTTGGGGCCAGGGACACAGCTTAGCGGCACAGTGCCTGCCTGGAAAGCACAGATCCTGAGCTCGATTCCCAGTACCAAAAAACAATAAAATAGAATAAAAAATAAAAAAATAAAAATAAAAATAAAAAGCCAGGGACCAGGGATTTAGCTTAGTGGCACAAGTGCCTGCCTGGCAAGCATGAGGTCATGAGTTCGATCCCTGGTACCCCCACTCAAAAAACCCCATGAGCAATCAAAAATAAAAAGCCAGAGCTGGGCAGAGTGGCACACGTCTTTAATCCCAGTACTTGGGAAGCTGAGGCAGGAGGATCATTGTGAGATCCAGACCAGCCTGGGCTACAAAGTGAGTTCAAGGCCAGCCTGAACTTCATAGTGAGACTCTGTCTCAAAAAATAGGGCCAGGAACTTAGCTCAGTGGTGTAAGCACCTGCCTGGCAGGCGCAAGGTTGTGCGTTCGATCCCCAGTGCCACAAAAAAAGAAAAAAATACCTACTCATTTACCTAGCCCAAAGTGAGCCTACCTAAATTACACAGTAAAGGAGTAAGCTAACAACTGCACACACCAAAGCATCAAGGAAGAATTCTAAGGTTACCATTTGGGCAAATCTCCATCAGTTTTCAAGCTGCAGCTTTCTGATAAAGTACCAAAAACAAAACAAAAAAAAGATAATAAAGTACCAAAAACGTAAATGGTGCCCAAATTGAGACAGCAGGCTAGTAAGAAAAAAGTGGCTTGACCTTACATAGCAATTCCACATTGTAATTTGAGACTTTATTTCCACATTTTTAAGAGCACATAGTATCAAAATTAAAGAAATGAATGTAAAGAACTTAATATTAAGTGAAAACACCTAAAGAGATGGATAGTTTTGAAATTTTTTTCCTGTAATGTAGTAATATACTGCCAGTTTGGGGAGATTAACACATATATGCCAGGTATGCTGGCACAGGGCTGTAATCCCAGCACTCAAGAGGCTAAGGCAGGTGGATCACAAGTTCAAGGCCAGCCTGGGCTACACAATAAATTCAAGGTCAGCCTGAACTACACACAAGAGACCCTATTTCAAACAAACAAACAAAAAATTAAACTGATTTTTGTTTTGCAAACTCATCAATTCACAAACTGGCATGTTTCATGAGAATCTAGTAGACTTCTCCAGATACTGCTGAGAAAACCAACTGGAAGATTAAAACTTCAGCAATCAAAGAAACTAAAATGTAAAAGCCAAGAGAGAACTCATATTTATAACACTTTATTCTGCACACGCGCACGCGCGCGCACACACACACGGTGGACAGCACAAAACATACTATGTAACAAACTGACAAGCTAAAGGATGAATTTAAGAGATGGCTATACTGAATCATAAGAACTTTTGCTTTTTTTTTGCGGCACCAGGGATTGAACTCACAACCTCACACCTGTCAAACAGGTGCTTAACTCACTGAGCCAAACTCCTGACCCTGGTTTTTTGAGTCAGGGTTGCACTGTGTAGCTCAGGCATTGTAGCCCAAGCCAGCCTTGAACTCAAATGCTCCACCTACCTCAGCCTCCTGAGTGCTGGGATTAAAGGAGTGCACCACCACGCCTGGCTCATTAGAGCATTTAAAAAATGGTATTTTCAGGGCCAGGAATGTACCTCTGCAGCACAAGTGCCTGTCTGGTAAGCACAACGTCCAACATCCTGAGTTCCATTCTTGGATCCCTTCCCTCAAAAAGGTATTTTCAATGTGAAATACCAGGGAAATGTGTATCCCCGTAAGATCTAAATGTACCTGTTGAAATTCATAACTTACTGTATTTTCGGTTTCTCTTAAAAATAAATAAATAAAGCTTAATCATTACCACACAACTGATCTAGAAATACTTAGCTTTGTTAATAAAATTTGGGGGAAAAACAAAAACAGAATTTCAGTAAGATAAAAAAATACAAGCAGATGGGTTCCACACAGACCAGCCTCTAAGAGTAGAGCTGACTAGCTCTGTGGCTTTTCCCCTCCATGCCAACTGAGAAGAAAAATATTGGAAAAGAAAACATTAAAAATAAATAACACCATGGCATTAGTTACTATGAAGCCAGAAAATCAGTTCTTCCCTGTAAACTCAAAGCATTCACATACACATATGGCACATGAATCTAAAAATACATAATGAACAGTTGTTTTGGGGGGTACTATATTTCTTAACAATCCTTAACAGGACAAGCAGGGAAAATCCAAGTATTGCAATGAAAGACAATTTCCTCAACATCTGTACCTAATCTCCCTACTGAATGTTTCTTGGAACAACTGACATGCCAGCACAGCTAACACTTTAAAATAATATCTTTTTCATCATTCCCTTACAATCTTCTCCTTCAAATTTTAAAATATAACTACTAGGCCTGGGATATGGTCATAACACACTCAAAGAACTGAGTTTGACCCTCAACAAGCCATGTGTCATATGTGAAATAATTTTTTTTTTTTTTTTTTTTGCAGTACCGGGGATTGAACTCACAACCTCCCACCTGCCAGGCAGGTGCTTGGGCCACTAAGCCAAACTCCCGGCTCTATTTTTTTTTTTTTTTTTTTTTTGAGGCAGGTTCACACTATGTAGTTCAGGTCGACCTTGCTCATGTTGTAGCCCAAGCAGGCCTCGAACTCAATGCTCCACCTATACCTCAGCTTCCCAGTGCTGGGATTAAAGGCGTGTGCCACCACACCCAGCTAATTATAATTCCTAAGACTCTTTCTTACTAGACTATGACTTAAACCCCACATGCAAAATATTCTTTGTAAATTTACCTGCCATAAAATAGTCTAAGAATCCACATCACTAAAGTGTCCCCAAAACAGGGGACAGAAGTAACACACAACTCTCCTTCCTGTATACTTCATTTTCTCTCACTCTCCAACTTTTTTTAGATTTGCTTTTTAATTTGTGCTCATATGTGTTTACAGTACATAATCATTAGATTCATCATGGGGAGTTCATGTACATACATAACACATCCTATATCTTTTTACATCTCCTTCCACATGTTGTTTGTGAATACGGAAGTTCTTCCTCCACCCATTTTCACTCAATTTACATCTCCAGGCATGCTCCCTAGAAGATAAAATGTACTCTTTGCTTAGGTATGGAACGATTTGCTTAGTTTTCCTCTTCCCCTCCGTCCCTGCTAATGCGCTGCATCAGTCTTTCAGTTCAGAGTGGGGAGCTTTGAGAAAGAAATCCAGTGACTTGCCCCAGTAGCAAGTACCAGGTGGATACAAACTGGCAGGAGGAGGAACTGGGAGATATTTTAATGGATGCTTCCCATATGCTTCAACAAACTAATGCCTGAGGCTTAGTTCATGCTCATTAGAGAAAAAAAGAATATTCTCGTGTGTTCTTTCTCAATGTGGCTGAGTACATTTCTACGATGTTACTGGTAATTTCCCTCTGGAGTGAAAAAGGAGAGTGCATGAGAAAAGAAAGAAAAAGGAGATAATTTCTTGTCATTCTCCCCTCTGCTCCTAGATGCTCCTACTGACATGGGTGTATCCAACAGGAACCCTAAGGAAACAAGGGAAAACTAAGCCATGGCAACTGTGAAACGAGGGCTGAAGGCAGAGAAGGGGGTTTTGAAGGGATGAAAACGAACAAAGTTTTTTTATGTGCCATGTACAAACCTGCCAAAATAAAACCCACTAAACTGTATAATCAACTTAAAAAAACGAGCTGAGGAAAAAAGCTAAGATAAATGGAATTTTAGAAGCTACTCCACTGCTTACCCCCCGCGGGGGGGAAAGGCAGGAAGAGAAAGGCAGGAAGAGAAACGTGGCTTTGACTGAGTGGAGGATTGTATGTGACTGAATTTCATGTTCCCCTTCTTGGCTCCTTTATCAGATTGAGACAGGTCACCTCCCTCACAAGTAGACTACAGCACTGTGGGGCTAAGAAAAGACCACAAAAGAGGGAGACATAGAAAGATGGGTGGGAGGGGGAATCAGTAGTTCTGCCAAACAACTAAATCAACAACAGGAAACAAGATAGGAATAAACATTAGATTACCCCAAGACAAAACAGTCCTCCTTCCCTTTGACATACTAACCAAATAACACAGTAACTATCAGAAATTTCACTATGTTCTTAAAATTAGATTACGTCTTAGAAAAATTTTAAAAATAAATGTTGCGTGTCCATGACGGAAATTTCACTGCTTTATTCCAAATGAATTATCTTAAATGTATTTTGTAACTGTTTCTAACAAATCATTTTAATAGAAGAAATGACCCCCAAGCTACTCAATCGTAAAAGCAGAAACAAATTTAAACATCTGAAAGTTAATAAATAAGAACACTCATCAATAAACATTAAACCAACAAAAGAAAAACCTCCCACATTAAGCTGACCGTATACTTTCCATGTAGATGTAGAATTTCACCTAAGTGTAAAAAAGAGAGGAAAATACAATATAGGCAATTAATGGGAAAATAACTGAAAGAATTTACACTGAAGTTAAATTCACAACAGTTAGCATAATAACCCTATTCACAGAATAGAATGAACACTCCATCTCTATTCATGAACACAAATGGGACGAGGATACTGGGATTACGAATCTGAGCTCAGAGGTAAAGAAAAATTAGTAAGGCAACACCAGTTAACCACACCCTCCCCATTTACAATTTTGTTGGACAAATCGCAGCCAAATGCTTAAAAAATAAAACAAGACAAGCATTTGGTCACCCCCTTCCTCCCCAGAGAGCTGTCAAAAAGGGGGACTGCGGCCCCTCAGAAACGCACCGAGAGCAGGCGCGCAGCAGCCGCGGGTGAGGGCACGCCCCGCCTGGGGCTCACTCGCGACCCGCAGGGCAGCGCTCCCGGCCACCACACCCCCTCGCCAACAGGGAGCCCGGAGCCGCACACCCAGGCCCCGCTCGCGCCGCACCTCCTGCACCCCGCCAGACAGCGACCCGCCCCACCGACCGCGGCGCCCGCGGCCTCCCCGCGCCCGGTCGGCTCCTCCTGGGGCTCCCACGGGCCGCACCCCGCCCCGCCCCCGCGGGCGCCGACCGCTCACCTGGCGCCCGGCTCCGCCCTCGCCCCCGGCCGGCGGAGCTGGCGCGGCCTCCCCAGGAATCGGGAATCGCGGCCCGGGTCCGGCTGGAGGTCGGCTGAGGCGCGGAGGGGGAGGGGGAGGGATGCTGCCGAAGCCGCCTCCTTTCTCCTCCGCCGTCCGCGGCTGCCGCGGCCAGGCCCGGCGTCCTCAGCCGTCGCCCCTTCCTCACCGCCTCGCAGTCGCGCTGCCTGGCCCTCGCCCCCACTCCCGCAGACACCAACTCACACCCAGCCGCTCGGCCTCGGCCCCTGACTCGCCTGCCGCTCGCTCCCTCGCGCGCGCGACCCCGCTCACACACAGCGCGCGCGACGCCGGCCCGCGAGCGCGCAAATATAGACCCGGCGCGCGCCCGGCCCCGCCCTCCCGGAGCCGCAGCTCGCGGGCGGGGGGCGGTGGCCTCAGGGGCGGGGCGGGGCGGGGTCTGCGGGGTGCGCGGGCCCGCGGACCGCACCTGCGCGGAGACCCGCCCTCCCGCCTCGCTACGGGCGGAGGAGCAGGGGGCGCGCTCCCGAGGGCGCGCTTCCCCTCCCGCCCCCAAACCGTCCTCTCTGAGGAGCGCGCGTCGGGGAAGGTCTGGGCCCCGCGGGAAACCCCGAGCTGAGTCCGCGTTGTGAGCGCCCCTCTCCTCGCTTGACTCCTCAGGCTCTGCCCGCGCCGCTCTGCACCCAGTCACGAGCCCCTGAGCCCCCGGCGTGCGGTGACCCCGGCCTTTTTCACGACCACTGTCCGGGTCCCCCTTCCCGGGTCTGTCCCCTGCAGGAGGCAGAGATCTGGAGACAAAGATCGTGGATCTCTGTAAGGTCTCCCGCGTGTGCAGGAAAGACAAAGCCTCCGCGTGTGGAAGGCGGGTTTCATGCTCTTGGAGTCCCCGGGTTGCGCAGGTTGAAAGATACAGACGGGCAGGGTGGATGGAACCAGCTCTGCCCCTTAGAGAGCACTGCAAGCCCTGGGCATGTTATTTAACTTCCTCTCCACCTTTGTTATGAAAAGATAAAAGTGTAACCCAGGATTGCTATGGGAATGAAATGAGATGATACACTTAAGAGTCTTGATGAAGCGGGGCGTGGTGGTGCACTCCTGTAATCCAAGTACTCAGGAGGCTGAGGCTGGAGGATCCTTGCAAGTTCTAGTCCAACCTGGGCTACAAAATGAGCCCAACGCCAGCCTGAACTGCATAGCGAGACCCTGTCTCAAAAAGAAAAAAAAAACTCTTGATGAATTTTAAAACTCTATGAAAATGAAATTCATAGTCCAAAAGAGGTTAAGAACATAACTATATTCGCCTACATTACTACTTTTTTCTAGGCTGTGGATAAAACCAAAAGCGGTGGATGCCCTCCCTGCTTTATGGGAAGCTTGATTTCCAAATAATTTTAGGCACTAGAGAATCCAGGTGTGGGCCATGGGTCTGTCCTAGTGCTTTCTGGGTTACCTCAGGCAACAACTTCGGTTGTAAACGCATCACTTGGAATTTTTTTTTTTTTTCTGATTTCCCATAGGATACTGGGAGTTTTGAAGACTTCTTTAGAAAGTAACAACCAGAAGCCGGGCGTGGTGGCGCACGCCTTTAATCCCAGCACTCGGGAGGCTGAGGTAGGTGGAGCGTTGTGAGTTCGAGGCCGGGTTGGGCTACAACACGGCGCAAGGCCGACCTGAGCTACATAGTGCGACCCTGCCTCAAAAAAACCAGGGCCGGGAGTTTGGCTCAGTGGCTTAAGCGCCTGCCCTGGCAGGCGCAAGGC
>RJWM01041403.1:0-14909 GCA_004363535.1 Dasyprocta punctata | reverse complement strand
AGTAAACTCTAAGAATCCTACTGGAAGACTTTTAGTTCTGAAATATTCAGTAAAGTGGCAGAATACAAAATCAACACAGAAAACTCAGTAGCTTTTATATACATCATTAAATAACTTGTTGATAAAAGAAATCAGAAAAATAATTTCATTCCAAATAGATTTTATAGACTTCTGGGAAGATGGCAGAGTGGTAAACAGCCATTTCTGAGAGTCACCATTCAGACACCTCAATATAGCATCATGAGGAAGACAAGGAGGAAGGAAGAGAGTCCCATGGACCCTGGAAGAATGTGAAGTGCAAATTGAAGCCCACAGAGAGTGTAAAAAGAAAAACAATGAGGAAGAAGATGGTAGCTGGCTTCGCTTTGGCCCTGAGCCAGACTCACTATGGGAGAGGAGCTGTTCAAACCAGCAGAAGCATGGTCATGGTGACTGTGATGGCTGGTGAGCCCAGAGGCCTCTGCAGAGAGATGTGGCAGTGGAGGTGAGCAGCAGACAATGGAGGGCTGCACTGGCTGGCAGTGAGTGCAGAGGACTCAGTCCTCCCATGGGAATGATTAGCTGGGAGCCATTTTGGAGGTGGGCCAGACAAACCCAGAACCTGAACTGCTGTCAGCTTCCTCCAGCACCTCCTAGCTGGAAGCAGAACTGTGGAAATTGCTTGGACTGCAGTGAGACCAATGAGTCTGGTCTCATGGCGGGCCTGCTAAGGTTATCTACTACACTGACATAAAACAACTGCTGGCTTGCTAGGATAGAGTGGCATGATTCAGGACTCTGTCTCCACAGGCTGTCTGCTAGTGAAACCAGAGAGAACCCTGGAAGTGGACTATTTGTTTTTCTTTTTGTTTTGTTTTGTTTTGTTTTGCTTTGCTTTGCTTTGTTTCTTTGTTTGTTAGGTTGGTGTTATTTTTGTCTTTTCTCTTTCTCCATTTTATTTATGAGTGTGAGAGTGAGTCCTAAACTCTTTGTGGGTGTGGTTTTGTTCTGTTCTTCCTTTTATCTCTTCTATCTCTCTTTTCCTTCAGTCTTTTGCACGTTTCCCCAAGTTGGCATGATCCACCTTTGTCCTCCAACCATACTTGTTAACTCTTTCTCTTCTTCCACTTCTCTATTTTCTCCTTAATCTATTTTAAATTCTAACCCTGAAGGCAAAATTGACACATTACAAACTTATATATTGCATATAATTATCTGGTTTGTTTTAAATTTTGTTTTATGATCATAAATCTAGTTCATATGGCTAAAACTTGGAAATTAAGAGTTAGCTCTTAATTTGTTATTTTCTAGGTTGTGTTTGATGCCATTGATACTGCTATAGCCAAAACTGACATAATTGTTCTAAACAGCTGTTGACCCTGATAATCCATGACTGAGATTAACTAAGGGTCACAGAAAATACAGTGGCACAGTGCCAAAGAAGCAGGGACTAGGCCAAACAATCAACAGCTTCTCGTCTCCAGCAAACTGAAGAAGTAAGATCTTTCAACAGACTCAAAATCCAAAAACCAACTACACCTGGAAGATATCTCAGAGAAGTAATCATCATGTAAGGGTCCTAAGTACTACTAATAAAGTAACCTACCATAGGCCACTTATAAGCATCACCCCAGGAATTAAACTAAAAAAAGAGAGAAAATAAAATGAGAAGATGTTTAAGCAAAATGCCACCCCAGACATCCAGTTCACCAAAGGCAAATACAGGGGGTTATGAAGTGGAACAATTCGAAAGCCCACCACCAGGTCTCTCTGAAATAGAAACAATAAAGCAATTGAATGAGCCTCTGGAAAATATGAAATCAGAAATAATCTCACATAACTACAGAGATTACAAAAATAAATAAATAACATGAAAAAAATGTTCAACATCATTGGTCATTAGAGAAATGCAAATTAAAACAACACTGAGATTTCATCTCACTTCAGACAAAATGGCCAGGATCAAGAAAACAACTAATAATGCTGGAGAGGCTGTGGGGAAAAAGGAACTCTTCTGCACTGTTCGTGAGAGTGTAGACTGGTGCAACCACTGTGGAAATCAGCCTAGAGGTTCCTCAAAAAGCTGGGATTGAAAGTTCCATTTGACCTAGCTATTCCACTTCTGGGCATATTCCCAGAAGAATTGAAAACATCATACCATAGTACTATATGTGCACCCATGTTTATAGCAGCACAACTTGTAATAGCTAAATCTTGGAAGCAACTCAAATGCCCATCAATCAAGGAATGGATAAAAAAGATGTGGTATTTTTATGCATTGGAGTATCACTCAGCTATAAAGAAGAATCACATCGAGACCTTTATAGGTAAATGGATGCAACTTGAGTCCATACATGTAAATGAAGTAAATCAAACTCACATGTCTAAATACCATATTGTCCCCCTATTGTAAGAAGCTGAAAGAGTAAACAAGATACAAAATCTTCAATAAATATTGTGAAAGGGTAAGAAACTGCTTAAAGGGGAAAAATAACTCAGGGAAAAGGAGAGAAGATGGAAGAGAAAAGAAAAAGGATATAAATTTGTATGTATACTCTTAGGATAGCTGGGACAATTGTACTACTGAATCTATTAGTTCTTGGAACAAAACAGTTAACATTCATTGCATTAGATCAATTTTGCAAGTCTATATTTGGTAATCTGAGTAACAGTTTTGAAGATAACTATGCAAAATAACAATCTTAGTTATGTTCCTGCCACCTTGTTGTGGAAGCCTATATTGTTGTTGCTATTTATTTGTCTCTTTTTCCTTGTTTTTCTTGTATTTTGTTGTATTTTGTTTTTCCCTCTTATTCAGAAAGTGTTGATATACATGTATAGGCTTATAAATGCCTAACACTTCTCCTAAAGAATTTACAAGAATTGATTTTATTATGTGTGTTGGTATGAACAGCTACTTGGAAGAAAAGGGGACGTTGCTGCTTTCCTATCACCTTGACCTGAAGTCCAACAATGATCTTTTTCTTTGTTTAGATTGGCTTTAGTTTGTTTTCTACTATTTGATTTCAATATGTGTGAAGATATGGACAGTTATTTTGAAGAAAACAAGAGACATTATAGTAGCCCTTGTTGATTTTCTATTGTCTGTTTTCAAAGGCCTGTAATGCTTTCACTCTTTTGCTTTGATCGGTTTTATACTCTTCTGTTTTATTTGAATTTATTGTGCGTGAAGGTATGGACAAGTATTTCGGAGAGACTAGGAGACATTGTGGTGGCCACTGTTGATTTACTGTTGTCTTGTTTTGGAGTCCTGTATTGCTTGCATTATTCTTTCTGATCTGATTTATTCTGATTTGCTTTATTTTGTTTTGTTTTGTTTAATTCTCTTTAAAATTAAAAGAAGAATGATTATTATCAAGAATCAAGCAATCACAAATGCTGGAGGGGCTGTTGGGAAAAGGAACTCGTCTCCACTGTTGGTGGAAATGCAGACTGGTGCAACCACTGTGTCAATCAGTGTGGAGATCCTCAAAAATCTAGGGCTAGAGGTCCCATTCAACCCAGCTATTTTGCTTCTGAGTATATTCCCAAAAAATGAAAAACATCATACCAGAGTGATATATGTGCACCCATGTTTATAGCAGCAGAATTTGTAATAGCCAGATCTTGGAAACAGTGTAAATGCCCCTTGACTGAGCAATGGATAAAAACAGATGCAGTATTTTTATACAATGGAGTACTACTCAGCCATAAAGAAGGATAAACTGGAGACTTTTATAGGTAATGGATGCAACTTGAGACCATTCTTATTAGTGAAATGAGACACATGTGTAAATATCACATTGTCTCATTAGTGTGAAAAGCTGAAAGAAACAACATATGTATATGTGCATGTATATGTATATAAAAATAGTTAAGATAGTTATACTACTAATTTCTCTGAGTTCACTGAAGAGACAGATTTGTGCTTGTATTGTTTGGATGATTAAATGCAGATGTCTTGTGCTCTGAGTGAATCATTTGGTGTCTTAGTTACTTTTTTCTCATTGCTGAGACAAAATACCTGATGCCCAAAATTAGGAAAGGAAAGGTTTATTTCTTTCAGTTGGCTCCAAGGCAGCAATTGGACAAAAATCACCCATACAGTAGGAGCCTAAGACACACACAACAGTCCCTAGAGACCAGTGGGATTGAAAGACCTAAATATTAACCCAAGAGGTGAAAATGACAAGATGAAAGAGCAAAATGCAATCTCAAACATCCAGTCCATCAGGAACAAGTATAGGGGATATTGAAATAGAGGACATTGAAAGTTACACACCTGAAATTTCTGTAAAGATAGCAAATGAAATAAACAAATCCATGAAGCTATAGAGGAAGCAGATTAGAAATAATCTCTCAGGTAAAGAAAGAAATGACAACCTTAGTAAAGGAATTACTCGGCATAGCTAGAGAAGACATAGATAAAACAGTATAGGAGCATGGGAAAATGATGGAAAGCTTGAATGAGCAACTCAGAAAGCAAATAGAATGCATGAAAAAAATTCAAGAAGATATCCAGGAAATACAAAACTCCACTGAAAGGTGGTGAAACTGTTTAAATGAAGCTGAGGATAGACCTTCAGATGTCAAGGACAGGACCACAGCTAGCGATCATGAAAGGAAAGAACTTGTAAAAATAACAAGGGAGCATGAAATAATAATTCAACAGCTTCAAGATGATGCAAGGACAACAATATAAGACTGATAGGTGTCAATGGAAATGCAGGAGTCAATACAACTGACTTAAAAAAAACTATTTGCAGAAGTAATAGCTGAAAATTTTCCAAACGTGGGAAAAGAATCAGATATGCAGATAAGTGAGGCATATAGAATGGCAAGCAGTCATAACCAAAATAAATCTATGCCCAGACATATAATAATTAAGATTCCAGATATACAGCATAAAAACAGAATACTAAAAGCTGTTAGAGAAAAGACACAACTCACCTATCAAGGAAAGCCCATTAGAATCATGGCAGACTTTTCAGCACAAATGCTCAAGTTAAGATGAGCTTGGAGTGAAGTATTTCAAGCCCTGAAAGAAAACAACTTTCAACCCAGATTGATGTACTCTGCAAACCTTTCTTTCAAAATTGATGGAGAAATAAGATGCTTCCATGACAAAGAGCAACTGAAGAAATTCATGTCTACCAAGAAAACCCTAGAAAGAATACTGAAAGACATAATAAAGAGAGATAAAAATGACTACAATTCCAAGAACAACAACAGAAAAAAAATGAACAGGCAGGGTAAACAATTAAACAAGGGGAAAAGCAGGAAACCAACAACAGGAAAATAATATGACAAAGTTAAGCCAGTATGTATCAGTTATATCATCAATGTAAATGGCCTCAATGAACCTATTAAAAGAAATAGGCTAACAGAATGGATCAAGAAACAAGATCCAACAATATGTTGTATACAAGAAATGCATTTGCCTCAAAAGGATATTAGTAAACTAAAAGTCAAAGGATGGAAAACAATATTCCATGTGACAGAAACCCAGAAAAAAGTGGGCATAGTCTGTTTGCAGATAGTGTAAATTTCAAAACAAAAATGATCAAAAGGGATAAAGAAGGTAATTACATACTTGTTGGGGGAAAATTCAAGAGCAAGAGCTAACAATCATAAATATATATGCACCAAATACAGGAGCACCCAACTATATAAGACAAATACTAATGGACATGAAAAACCAAATACATAATAACACAATAATAACAGGAGACCTTAATATCCAGTTGTCACATAGAGATAGATCAGCAAGACAAAAAGTGGCAAAGAAATAACAGAACTGAATCAAACCTGTCAACAAATGGACTTAGTAGTTGTTTACAGGGTGTTACAACCAACAACATCAGAATACACATTTTTCTCAGCTGCACATGGGATGTTCTCTAAAATAGACCATATATTAGCCCATAGAGCACATTTAAGTAAATGCAAAGGGATTGAAATTATCCCACATATATTATCTGATCATATTGCACTGAAATTGGAAATCAATGGTAAAAGAAACTGCAAAACCTACATAAAGATATGGAAATTAAATAACAACCTCTTGAACAACCAGTGGGTTACACATGAAATTAAAGAAGAAATTAAACAATACCTAAAACTCAATGAAAATGCACATACAACGTAATGAAACTTGTGGGACACAATGAAAGTGGTCCTAAGAGGAAAATATATACCAATAAATTGTCACATCAAGAAAACAGTATGAGCACAAACAACCTAATGCTACACCTCAAGCTTCTAGAAAAAGAAGAGCAAATCAAACCCAAAGCTCATAGAAGAGATGAAGTTATAAAGATAAGAGTAGAAATTAACACAATTGAGACTAAGAAAACAATACAGAGAATTAATGAATCAAAGAGCTGGTTCTTTGAGAGAATAAACAAAATTGATAAACCTCTAGCCAACCTTATCAAGAAAAAGAAAGAAAAAACTCAAATTCATGCAATAAGGAATGAAAAGGGAGAAATTACTACAGATCCCTTGGAAATTCAAAAGATCATGAATACCTACTTTGAAAATCTTTACTCACATAGGGTGGAAAACACAGAGGAAATGGACAAATTCCTAGAAATATATGAACTACCAAAGCTGAGTCAAGAAGATATAACAATTTTGGATAACCCAATATCAGCTACTGAAATTGAAAATGTGATAAAATCTTACCAACAAAGAAAAGCCCAGGTTCTGAAGGATTCACAACTGAATTCTACAAGAAATTCAGAGAAGATTTAATGGCAATACTACTCAAACTCTTCAGTGAAATTGAAAGAGAAGCAATCCTCCATAATCCATTACTGCAGGCAAGTATTACTCTGATACAAAAACCAGAGAAAGACCCAAGCAAAAAGGAGAACTGTAGCCCAATTTCCCTAATGAACATCAATGCAAAGATTCTCAATAAAATACTGGCAAATAGAATGCAACAAATCATCAAGAAGATTATACATCATGACCAAGTGGGATTTTTTCCAGGAATGCAGGGATGGTTCAACATGCGCAAATCAATAAAAGTAACACACCACATCAACAGAGCTAAAGACAAAAGCCACATGATCATCTCAATAGACACAGAAAGAGCTTTTGATAAAGTCCAACACTTGTTCATGATAAAAACCTTACAGAAACTTGGAATAGATGGTATCTACCTCAACCTGATAAAAACCATATATCATAAACCAACATCCCACATTATGCTAAATAGACAAAAACTTAAAGCTTTAACTCTAAAATCAGGAAGAAAACAAGGATGTCCACCATCACCACTCCTATTCAATATAGTTCTGGAAACATTAGCCAGAGCAATCAGACAAGAGAAAGAAATAAAAAGAATAAGGATCAGAAAGGAAGAAGTTAAATTATCACTATTTGCAGATGACATGATACTCTACAAAGAAGATTCTAAAAACCCCGTCAAAAGGTTACCAGAGTTAATAGACAAATTCAGCAGTGTAGCTGGATACAAAGTCAAAACTCAAAAATCAATAGCATTCCTGTACACAAACAATAAACTCACTGAGAAAGAAATTATGGAAAGAACACCTTTCACAATACCATCCAACAAAATGAAATACTTAGGAATCAACCTAATAAAGAATGTACAAGACCTATAAGCTAAAAACTTAGTACTCTAAAAAAGGAGATTGAAGAGGATGTTAGAAAACGGAAAGGTATTCCTTGCTCTTGATTAAGGAGAACCGGCATTGTGAAAATGACCATACTCCCAAAACTGTTATACAAATTTAATGCAATCCCAATCAAAATACCATTAACATACCTTACAGATCTAGAGAAAACACTCCTAAAATTCATCTGGAACCAGAAGAGACCTAGAATAGCAAAGGGAATTCTAAGCAACAAAAGCAAGGCAGGAGGCATATCAATCCTTGACTCGAAATTGTACTACAAAGCTACAGTGATAAAATCAGCAAGGTACTGGCAAAAAATAGACCTGAGGATCAATGAAGCAGATTAGAAGATGAAAATACAATTACAAAGACACTCTGCCAAAGGGAGTAAACATGTTCACTGGAAGTAAGGTAGCCTCTTTAATAAGTGGTGCTGGGAAAATTGGCTTTTCACATGACAAAGACTGAAACTCAACCCAAGTCTATCACAGTGCACTAAACTAAAGTCAAAATGGGTCAGAGATCTAAATATTAAAACAGAAACACTAAATCTACTGGAAGACAAGGTAGGTAAAAATCTTGAAGACACAGGGGTAGGCAAAGAGTTCATGAACAAAATGCAAACTGCACAAGTACTTCAAAGAATCAACAACTGGGATCTCATTATTAAAAAGCTTTTGCACTTCAAAATAATCACCAACGAAGTGATCAGAAAGCCCACAGAATGGGAAAGAATTTTAGCCAACTGTCCCTCAGACAGAGGACTTATAGCCAGAACATATAAAGAACTGAAAAGCATCAGACTCCCAGATTCAAAGACCCACTCCAAAAATGGGCATCTGAGATGAACACACACTTCTCAAATGAAGAAATACAAATTGCAAATAAATACATGAAGAAATGTCCAACAATGCTGGTCATTCAAGAAATACAAATTAAAACAACATTGAGAATCCATCTCACTCCAGAAAGAATGGCTGCCATCAAGAAATCAACTGATAACAAATGTTGGCTGGGCTGTGGGGGAAAAGGAACACTTTTGCACTGTTGGTGGGAGTGTAGAGTGGTGCAACTACTGTTGAAATCAGGATGGAGATTCCTCAAAAACTAGGATTGGAAATCCCCATCAATCCAGCTGTTTCCCTTCTGTGTATTTTCCCAGAAAAATTGAAAGTGTCATGTCACAGCAATATATGTGCATGCATGTTTATAGCAGCACAATTTGTAATAACTAAATCTTGGAAACAACCAAAATGACCATCAACCACAGAATGGATGAAAAAGATGTGGTATTTTATACAAAGGAATATTACTCAGTTATAAAAAAGGATGATCTTGAGGCTTTTATAGGTAAATGGAGGCAACTTGAGATTATACTCATGAGTGGAATAAATCAGACTCACATTTGTAAATATTGTATTGTCTCCCTAGTGTAAAAAATAAATAATAATTTAAAAAACTGAAAGAGTAATAAGATCCAAAGTGTACGATAGATATTGTAATAAGGAAAGGGAAAGAGAGTGCTCAAAATTAAAGAACAGCTTGGATAGGGGAAAGAAGAAATGGAAGAAAGGAAAAGATTACATGTTTGTAGATATACAAGTATAACTGTATATATGTATAAGTGTTCAAGATAGATAACTATACTACCAATTCTCTGTTAGCCCATCAGAAAAAATAGTTTATTTTGTTATTGTTTGATTGCCTGATCATTTTTAATGCCTAGATCTCATAATTTAAACAACTACTTCTAGGATAAAAATATGTAATACATTGACTAGTATTGATTTCTTTCTTTTTTTTTTGAAATTCTGTATTACTTCTATCTTTTTTTCTGTTTTGCTGTTTTAAAATAATAATAAAAAAGAAAGACTACCAATATAAACTGTGGAATCTGTGTGCTAATGATGGGTCAACATATATTACACAATGTAGGAATATCAGGATGCTCAAAGAGGTCATGCTCCAATTTCACAAGCTTCTCACTGAAAATTTTTTTACTTCCCCAAAGTGTATTTCTCTCTGTCTTCTCTCTCTCTCTGTCTCTCTCTCTTTCTCTCTCCTTTCTGTCTCTTTAATATGACTTTTCATCCACATCAGTTTTTATCACAGGGTGATTCACAGAACACTGCCAATCCTCATTAGGGTGAGCTACAGAAATTGACAGTAAACATTTAAAATTTGCAACAGAATTTTACATTGCCATGAAATAACAAAAGACAGTTTGGAAATTTCAAACAAAGATAAATAACTTGTCTTTCACCACACAGTTTGAGAAACATTGTACCAGGGTTCTTTGATGAATATACGCCATTCGTGAACCTCAAAAACCAAATCATATTGGCACAAGGTTTGGGTATTAAGGCTTAGAAATGCATATAAATTTGGAGTTTAATATTGTAGAGATGAAGAAACATTCACATAACAAAACCGGAGGTAGGGTGAGGAAAAAACACAAGGCAAAGAAAATACTCCCCAGGAGGAAAATGAGCCAAATTCCATCTCTCTAGAGACTGAACAAGCTTTCCCTGAGTATTAGATATCCTTTTCAAGCTCAACAAAATGTCTCAAACACCCATAGGGTCTATGTGTGGTGTTTACTTGCAGTATATCCCTTATTTGAAATGACTGTGAGGCTTCAGGTTTTCAGAAAAAAGTCTGCAGTCACAAGATAGTGAGCCACTGGGAATATTTTTATACAATGACATCAAGGGCTTTTACTGCTCAGAATGAAGATTTCTATTCCCAAGAATCTCTGGTAACATATGAAGGGAGGAACAGAAATTGCAAAGAATTTCTCACAAATGTCCAATTAGTAGATCCCAGAGAAATACATGGTCATTTACTATATAGTTCTGTGTTAGCTGACAAATAATTGCATATATTTATAGGATACAATGGGGTATTTCAGTACATCTATATTGTAGAATGACTAAAGGAGGCTATAATGCATATATACATATGCATATATATGTATTATATATTATTATATGCATTATATATGTTTTATTATTATGTATTGTATATGTATCAAATATATGTATTATATATGTATATATGTATTATATATGTGTATTATATGTATTCTCATATATGTGTATTATTATATGATTATAGTTATTATAGTTATATATTATATATAACTATATGTGTAAGTGCTCATTACCGTGAACTATCATCATGATGCTGTTCAATAGAGTATCAGATCTTTAAAAAATTTTTTACTAATACATGTTTGCAGTACATAATGATTATATTCGCCATGGGAAGTTGGTACATGGGAAAATGTACATACCACATCTTATTTATTTTTATAGCCCGTTCCCCTCTATTCCCTCTACCAACTTTCTCCCTCTGTCTTATTTGCAAAAACTCTATTTACCCATTTCCTATTATCTTTTATTTTGCTCTTTAATTTACTTATACTTATGGTTTCTCATATAAGAAAAATCATGCAACATTAAAACT
Organism: Dasyprocta punctata; assembly: GCA_004363535.1. Classification (NCBI taxonomy): domain Eukaryota; kingdom Metazoa; phylum Chordata; class Mammalia; order Rodentia; family Dasyproctidae; genus Dasyprocta; species Dasyprocta punctata. Next base: position 3,813 of record RJWM01041403.1, on the reverse strand, counting down.
TGTGTGTCTGATTTATTTCACTTAACATTATGGTCCCAAGTTACACCCATTTTCCTACAAATGACTCAAACTTATCCTAGTAGTACTCTATTGAATACAAATACCACATTTTCTTTATCCACTCATCTTTTGATGGGCATATAAGCTACTTCCAAGATTTAGGTATTATAAACTGTGCTGCTATGCATGTGGATATGCATATATCACTGTAATATTTTGTCTTTAACAATTTCAAAAAGATAGAAGGAAAATACTGAATATAATGGAATTTCTAGTGTTAATTTTTTGAGGAATCTCCATACTGATTTCCAAAGAGGTTGTACTACTTTGCATTTCTACCAACACTGTAGAAAGATTCCTTTTTCCCTGCAGCCTTAGGAGCATGTTATTAGTTGATTTCCTGATTATAGCCATTCTTTCTGGAGTGAGATAGAAACTCAGTGCTGTTTCAACTTGCATTACCCTAATAACTAGGGATATTGAATATTTTTGTATTTATTGTCCATTTATACTTCTTCCATGATGTAACTATTCATTTCAGTTGCCCATTTTTTGATTCAATTTTTTATTTTAGGGAAATAATATATTGAGTCCTTAATACATTTTAGACATTATTCCTCTGGCCACAAGTATCTGGAGAAAATTTTTCCCATTCTATAGGTTGCTGCTTTATTCTGTTGGTTTTTCCTTTGCTGCACAGAAATTTTTAACTGAAAAAATCCTACTTGTTGATTCTTGGTGTCATTTCTTGTGCAAGTTGAGTTCTATTAAATAAAAAAGTCCTTTCCTATGCCTGTGTGTCAAGATTTTAATCTATTTTATCTTCCAGTAGATAGTTTGCTTTGATATTTATCTTTGATACATTTTTATTTTAGTAGATGATGAGAGATATGGGTTTAGATTCAACCTTCTGCATATACATAACCAGTTTTCCCAGTACTATTTAAAAAGGCTCTCTTTCTTCAGCATATTATTTGATCCTTTTATAAAGATCAGATGGTGAAATTGTCTGGGGTTATTTCTGCCTCCTTTATTCTGTTCCATTGATCCACATGTCTTTTTTCCTTGCTGACATACTGTTTTCACTACTGTAGCTTTGTAATATAACTTAAAATATGCCTAACGTAGGCAACCAGGTGTGTCATAAAGTAGAAAAGAAGGAAGATCTTTTTATTTTGGCTTTAAATATGGGTATATCTTTATATTGTGTTTTATATTTTTAATTTATAATAACAATATTGTGGTAAAGATTAACCACTACTTTCTTCATTTAACACTTTTTATAGAATATTGGACACTGTGCACAAACCTTGAGTTGCTTCAGTTTTGGGGGAATGCCTCTCAGTATACACCCTCTATATTTTTCAATCATTTCACATAATTGTGATGCCTCCTACTCTGTTCTTGCTGTCCAGGATTGCTTTTGCTATACTGCATCTTTTGGGTTCCATATGAATTTTAGGTTTGTTTTCTCTAGTTCTGTGCAGAATGTGACTGGTATTTTTATTGGAATTATATTAAATATATATCAGTTTTAGAAGTATAGTTATTTTGACTATACTAGTTCTGCCTATCCAAGAACAAGGGCTATCTTTCCATTTTCTGATGTCTTCTTTGATTTTTTTCCCAGAGTAGTATAGTTTTCATTTTATAAGTTTTTCACTACCTTTGTTTCATTAATTCCTAAATATTTAATTTTTCTTGACATTGAGTTGTAAATCACTTTGTTTTCCTAATTTCTTTCTTCATGGATTCACTGTTGAATAACACGAGATCTTTTCCTTCCTATTCAACTATCCAACTGAAATTTTGCTACCACAATTACACAATTTTTATTGCTCCTTCAAATCTACACCTCAAGATAATAAACCAAGGGACAATGAATACAGACTGATGAAAATAAAAGTGTTCACAGAAAGGAACTAGCATTACACAGCTACAAGAGTCAGTTAAAAATTACAAGTACTTTTCCTACTACCCAGGAGTGAAGGTTACTGTAACAGGTAAGAAAATTTATGGATAATCTGCCATTCCCTATTTCTAATCTTGTCTGTGGTTAGTGAGGGAGGGGAGAAATCAAAAGAAACTAGAAAGACCATGTCTCTGCCTAGGTCTTCTCTTAAGTAAGAGAAAGAACAAAGGGGGAAAGATCAAAAGAATCCTATGGAAAGTTAAAAAATAAATAACACCGACAGCCTACGTTCCTAATGCAGACAGGTTTTTTCTGAGTATGACATGTATGAAGATAAAATATTTTCCTGAGAACCAAGCAGCAAAACCAACCAGAAAAACAGGGAGTCTGCATGGATATGATAATTAAAATGTATCGAGCTTGGAAAAAGAAAGAATGATGTGAAAAATACCTCTTTACTGCTGATATAATTTCTTTGACTTGTTTTATATGTGACATTGTCTGGATGGAAAGTGTATAAATATACAACAGGAATTCAAAATATGCAAGAGATCAGTGTGATCTGGAATCTGGAAAGTTTTATAGAGAGATGGGTCCTGACTTCGAGACTATCAAGTTTAGATTGGCACAGGACCAGTCTGCCTAAGGTGGGCGCCAAATGTGTCATGAAGTAAGAAAACCAGGAAGATCTTTTTTATTTGTGGTTTTAAATATGTATATATTATTACACTATGTTTTATATTTTTAACTTACAGTGTAACTATTGTGTGATAAAGGTTAATCATTATTTTCTTCCCTTAGCAATTTTTAAAGAACATTTAACATTGCATGTGAACTTTGAGTTGCTTCCAACTATTGGGGGGTGTCTCCTAGTATACATCCATTACATTTTTAACAATTTCACAAGTAACACATACTAAAGTCTAATTCCTTGCACTAAACACACACAGATACTCAATTAACTGAATAAAATTTTGTACATGATTCTTGGTGGACATGACTGACAAATCCTCTTTGATGTCCTGAAATTGGACTCTTTGAAATTAGGGTCTATGTGGACACAATTTAAAGTAAAACAAGCAAACAAAATCTTGCAATACTGCTTTCAAATATGACTATATTAATTACTTGTAGTCTTACCAACAGTGCAATAAAGTTATGTTAAAACTATAATCTGCATTATGATCTAGTTGCATTTCACCTAGCAATGGCAGGATGGTTTGGCTTTAGAAAATATATTAAAGAACTAACATATTATGTAACAGATATATTAAAGATGTAAGTTTTTAAAAAATCAATTGACTATCTCAATGAACTAGGAAAAGCTTTGCCAGTAATTCAATTTCTATTAATTTGAAAAGCACTTTAGTAAACTGATTTCTAGAATCTATGAGAAGCCATTAAATCAAGCAAATATATTCAAATTTTAAAAGCAAATAACACATATGTACATAAGAATGTAATTAGAGCCCATATATTCAGTGGAACATGGCAAAATGTAGAAACTGACAATGGAAACCAGAGAAGCCCCAAATGGCCACTTCTAGCCATCTTTGTTTTAGGTATGTATGGATATAAAAGCATTATTAAAATACAGCACTTTTGTTTCTATATATCACTCATAAGAATTTATTTAGATAATTCAATTAACATAGTACATATAGTGAATGTAATGTACATACAGAAATACGTAAATAATTATCTCAATGAATCAGAAAAAAACTTGGACAATTTTTCAATTTTCATTGATGAGAAAAACATTTAACAAATTGTTTTCTGGAGGAGAGCTTCCTCAATCCAATAGAAAGTACAATATACATAATACATATACAGTGTGTGTCGCATCCATTTATAAATACAATACAATTTATATTGCCAAAAATAGCAGATTTTAACTTCTT
>RJWM01041402.1:0-14874 GCA_004363535.1 Dasyprocta punctata | reverse complement strand
CCACCTGAAAGCTGAGGGAACTCTATTGGGCAACTTTTTTCCTTAGTGTTGAACAGCAGTTTTTTTCCTAAAGGAAGGTCCAGTCATGTACCTTCATGCCTACCACAGCAAGATGTGTTTTTAATTTTAATTTTAATTTTTTGGTACTGGGAATAGAACTTAGGACCTGGTGCTTGCCAGGCAGGCGCTGTGCCACTGAACTATATTCCTAGCCCTTGATTTTTATTTCTGGGAAATTTTAAACATAGATATGAGTAGAGAGGATAGCATGGCAAGCCCATGTCATCATCACTGGGCTTCAGCCATCATCAAGTCATGGCCAGTCTTGTTTCATCCATCTCCCCTGCCCTCACCCTGTCCAGGCGTCTTTTGACCTCTGAGTTTACCTGACACATGGGCTGGGAGGAACCAGAGGAGGGTGCAAAAAGCCACTGCAGAGAGCAAAAGGAGTCTGGTGGTGGGAAGGGGAAGGGCTGGGGAATGGTGGCGTGAAGGAAGCTGTTCAGTGAGGCTGGACTATGGATAATAAGGAGTCTTATGTGAGCACCGCAGACAGCACACCCCTGCGTGGCCAGTTGGTGATTCCCTTTGTGCATCTCTTATCACAGAACTGCTGAGAGTGTTTATGATGGACAATGGCAGTGACTGTGAGGAGGAAGAAGGGGCACCAAGTAGGGAGTGCTGATGGGGTTCATTGTCCCCTTAGACTTCTACCAGCAAAGCCACATTTTCCGATCCACTGGGTCTGGGAAAGAGACGCGTATGCTACCCCGGCCTGATCTTCCCATCATGTCCAGATGCCACCCAGCTCTCAGTATGCTTCCATCCCCAGCCTCCCAAGTCATGTATCTGCCCTGGAGTCTCTGTGTTTTGGCCTCAGGATTACCTCTGATCTGTAGAAGGTGGCATAGTCTACATGTGGGTGCAGCCTGGGCCTGTGGGAGAACTAGCGCTCCAGGACAGCTCAGGACCACCGTGGGATGGACATTGGGTGTCTCTCTCCGTGTCTCTCTGTCTGCCACTGGTGCCTCTCCCAGAGGCCGAAGGTCAAAAGTCCTGGAGTTCTGACATCCAAGGACAGGAGAAGAAAGACATCAGAGACAGACAAAGAAAGACAGAGACAGAGACAGAGACGGAGAGACACACAGAGTCAGAGAGAAACAGAGGCAGAGGCAGATCTTTTTTATACCTTTTTGTTCCACCTGAGTGATCAGCCAATTAGATAACATCCGCCTACACTGGGTGAGGATGGACCTTCCTTACTCAGTTTACTGATTCACATCCCAATTTCGTCTGGAAACACTCACAGACATACCCAGAAATAATGCTTTACCAGCTATCTGGGTATCTCTTAATCTCACAAGATTGGTAATTAAAATTAAACATTGCAGCAATATCTGTAAGAACTGTGGAACATATGTAACAGATTATTTTAAAATCACACAAATACTGAGATTGAAAACTCACCCTTTTCAAAAATTTTGCACTTTTTGGATTTCTTCTAAAGTGGGATTCTTTTTCATGTTGATTATTTCTATTTGTTCTTTTATGGGTTGCCATATTCATAGTCCCTCCTTCTCCCTGCGTTAGTTGATGTAGTTAGCTTTCTTTTGTTGCTGTTTTCTTTAGCTTTTTATTATGGAAAAAGTCAAGTATATATAAAAATAGACTTTTATAATGATGTCAATATCCCTACTGCTCAATTTTAACAGTCGTGTTCCTGGTGTTCCTTTCCCAACTTTCTCCCAAATACCATATCATTACATCAACAGATACTTGTCTATATATCTGTAAAAGGTGTTACCCTTTCAAAAATAACCGTTGTATCACATCATTTCCAACAGAAGCCAGTATGATTTTCTAAATATTATCAGATATTTCTAATACTATCTAATTTTGCTATTTTCTATACATTTGTCTCTTTTAATCTTCAGATTTCATTTCCATTTCCCTCTTTCCTTCCTTCCCTCCCTCCCTTTTTCCTACATTTTTGTTGTTGCCAAAGAAATCGGGTTGTTTGCCTCTCACGGCTGGAGTTTGCCGATTGATTACTGTGTTGGTGTTTAATGTATGTATTCCTTTTTCCCTGGAACTATCTGTAAATTAGTAACTAGAGCTAAATATTTGATCCAATTCAGCTCCCCACCCCATGCTTTACAGCGGGTGGTGGGGATTTCCATTAGGGGGCACAGGACATCTGATTCTCTCTTCTCATGATGTTGAGGATGGCACTCATGACAGACATTGCTGATCACTGCTAAATACATTTTCTGATTTGAGATTTCACAAATTGTGATATTCTCAATCTGTCATCCCTTTGTAGCTGAAAACCTACAGTTCATATAGGTAAGGCAGTTAAGGGCTTGATTCTTTTATTTATTTATTTTCAAAATAGCAAGTTGGTTTCCTAATATCCTCAATACGATCTCATATATTTAAATGCATTTATTTGTTTACATCCATTATAGTTATTTTTGTTGGTACTGAGATTGTCCTGTATTGACCAATAGGCACCTCTTCAAGTTGCTTCCTGGACTCTTTCGACATGTCCTTAGTAATACAGTAGCTTTCTTGTTATTTGGAATAGAATCTCTCCCCAGCTCGTCTCCTACATTTCTTACCCTAAACTTGAAATTAGTAATTTATCTAGGGAATCTTGGTTCCTTTTAGAAGAAAATTATGTTTATGTACACGATCTAGGTGCATGGGGTGCTTACTGATACCGCACTCTCTATTGTTCCTCAGCCCTTCTAGTGCAGATAGGAAATACCATTAAAATACATTACGCATTCACACTATATGCATTCATACTTCCCACTCAAAGTCATGACTCCTGTATTACTTTATCTCATTGATCTAACATCTTTATCTTTTTTTTTCCACACCCAGAATCTTGGCTCTTAGCATCAAAGTAACAGTCTTAGAATAGCAATATCAACTCTATTGCCCATCGTATAAAACTGAAAATAATTTCAAACTTATTATTTATTTTTTTAGGATTTTTCTTGTCCTTAGGGTCTACCCCATGAGGGATGTTCAGTTAAATTATTATTATATTTTAATGTCACTTGGGAATGTTCCTTTCTGTCATTAGGCTTCTAAAACTTCATTTTACTTCTTAGAGATTGCATTGTTTTTACTTGTGTCTTATTGCTTTCAAGCCTTCTTTATATATTGAAAATACTAATCTCTTGCTATAAATGTTACCTTCTCTCTTTTCTGATTGGTCAGTTACCTTAATTTCATTCACAGGCTATAGAGAGGCCTTACATTTTAAGGGTCTAATTAATCTATGTTTTACTTTATAGTGTTTACTTTAAGTGTCTTCTTAGGGAGGTGTTCTCAATTTAAAGACTCACACACATAAAAATTTGCATATTTAATATATTTGGACTTGCGGGGGAGCTGTTAGCTGTGAGTTAGGGATCAACTTTATTTTTATAGTCAGTAGTTACTTTGACAACATATATAACCATCTGGTTTTTTTCACTTTAAGAAATATTTCTGCTTTGTCAAATATAATATGTACTTACTATGTTTCTGGAATTCCTATTTTTTCTGTTAATCTGATCATTTTAGCACTAGCATTGTAGTTTTTTTTTTTTTTTTTTCTTTTTTGAGACAGGGTCTCACTATGCAGTTCAGGCTGGCCTTGAGCATGCTTTGTAGCTCAGGTTGGTCTTGAACTTGCAATGATCCTCCTGCCTCGGCCTCCCAAATGCTGGGATTACAGGCGTGTGCCACCACGTCCCACTTGTACTGTTTTAATTTTATTTTAGCTTTCTTGTTTTTATTATATTGGAATATACATAACGTCAAAGTAACCATTTTAGTCGTTTTAAGTACACAGTTCTGTGGTACTGAGTCTACTCTCACTGTTGTTCAATCATCACCACCATCCATATCGAGAGTTTTTTCTTACTCTAAACCAAACCTCTGTACCCATTAAACAATGGCACTTCACACCTCACTCTCCTTAACTCTTTTATTTCCTATGCCTGTGGACATAGCTACTTTAAGAGCTGTTTAAATGGAATTGTGCTATACATGTCCTCTTATGACTAGCTTATTTCACTTAGCATGATATTCTCAAGGTCCATCTATGTTGGACCATGGGAAAGAATTTCTTTGCTTTTTAGGCTGATATTTACAACTACATCTGTATTTCTATATTTATGTCTGTGTTTCACAGTGTTTATTAAATTCACTGATAACAAAACACAAATGTTCAAAAATTGAGGTGATAGAAATAGTAATTACCTTCATTATTACATATTATATACATGTATTGAAATATCACACTGCATCTCAAGTGTCAATTAAAATGGAAAACAAATACACTAAAAAATTAAAAATAGAATTCCAGCAGTAGAGCCAGCAATTCCACTTCTGGTTTCATACTCAAAGAATTGAGAGTAGAGAATCAAACAGATATTTGCACACCCATGTTCACAGTATCATTATTCACAGTAGCCAAAGGAGGGAAGCAACCCAAATATATACTATTTTTTAAAACTGTAATTTTAAGTCACGCATGTGGTGTAACCTGTAATCCCAGCTCTTAGGAGGCTGAGGCAGGAGGATAACTGAGAGTTTGAGGCCAGCTACATAGTGAGACTATCTCAAAAATACATAGTGAGACTCTGTCTCGTATATTATATCACATTTTCTTCATTCATCTGTCACAGATGCCTATGTTGCTTCTAATTCTTGGTTGTGAACAGTGCTCTTATAAACATGGATGTGAATATCTCCTTGAGACTCTACTTTCAATTCTTTTTGATATATTTAGAATTTTAATTGCTAGATCATATGGCAGGACATATATATTTTTAGTATTTGAGAAACTGTTAAAGTGTTTTCTGTAGTGCCTGTGCCATTTTACATCAGTGCACGAGGGTTCTTGTTTCTCCACACCCTTGCTGACATTGTTTTGATAACTGCTCAGTGAGGGTCCATTGAGCTCCAGGATCATTGGGCACAACCACCTTATGGAGGGAGTGCTCTTGTCCCCTGACCAGAGGCGGTAGGTTGGCTTCACCACTGCTACCACTTCGGTTTTACTTTGTGCAAAGACAAGTTGACAGGTGCCTTCCACATGGTGGCACTGTGGGCCACAAAGTTACAGAAGCACTTTTTTTTGGGGACATGGATTTCACAACAAGAGATAAGCTGTGTTTTTCCACCCTACACTTCCACCTGTGGTTGAACATAAATGTCTTATTCAGTCAGGCAACTCTCTAATAACAAAACAAAAAACCAAACCAAATCAAACCAAAACAACACAACTCCCCCCAAATCTTCAAAAGTAGGGGATGGAGCAGGTAAGACTGTGACCAGTTTTGTTTTCCTACTCAGTCACATGCCGTTAAGGACTGGTTGAGGTCCTTGCACAGAAAAGACAACCATCAGAAAGTTAGGGCTGGTAGCAGCTCAGTGGTAGAGTGCTTGTCTAGTGCATGCAAGACCCTGGTTCAGTCCTTAGCACTAGAAAACAAACAGACAAAAACACTTGCTGGGGCTGGGGATGTAGCTCAGCGGCACAATACCTGCCTGGCAAGTGCGAGGTCCTGAGTTCAATTCCCAGTACCAAAAACAAAACAAAACAAAGCAAAACAAAACACCTGAACAAATGTTGACAGATTTTAGCAACATTCAAGGAGCACCTCCCTGTGGGAGCTTTTCCCTGGCCTGGAAATAGCCAACAGGCGTGATAAACCCACACTGAAAGATCCGTGCAACCCTGTAGTCTCCTCCATTGCTGTACTGTTTGTCTCATTCAGTTTATAGATAGATCCAGCTGACTTGTCTATACCTGCTGCATTCTTTTTTTCACTTTCCAATAACTGTTTAGATTATATCCAGTCCTAACTGAATCTCAGCTTTGGCTGAGATGTCTTTGAGCTGTGCTTGAGCTACTTACCTGCTCTCCAATTTCCCAGTACGTATACGTGCACCACCACCATCACCATCTTCACCACCACCACCTGCTTCCACCTCTATCACTACCACCTTTACCCCTTCTGCAGCTACCACCTTTGCCACCACCCCATCACCACTACCGTCTCCGTCAACTTCCCACTGCCATTATGAAACACCCAAGACAGGCTAACTTGTAAAGCAAAGAGATTTATTTAGCTTAAAGTTTTAGAGGCTGGGAGACCAAATGGCATGGCATAGCCTCTGGAGAAGGACCTCCCTTGGCTGATTCACTGGATGGCAGATTGCAGTAAGAGAAAACAAGTTATGTTGCTAGATGAGAAGTTGGAGAATGACTGAGGTAGATCCTACGATCCCTTGAGGGTGTAGGGACGTCTGAGCGGGCCCTGCCTCTTGAGTGTCTACAGCTCAGCATTGCCACACTGAGCACCAAGCCTCTAACACATGGGTCTTGAGGGTCAAATTAAGCCTGAGTCATGATTACCACCACTCTCACCACCTCCACAGGCACCAACCAGTCTGAGGACTGCTGCCTCCTGGTGGAAGCACGGCTCCTCCTATAGAATGAGTGGAGAGGACCTGAGGTGTCACCGGACAGGGTCTGAGGAGGCCCCCAAAGCAGAGATGGGGAACCCAGACTCACCCTATTCATAGGACAGGAATTTTCATTGTAGAAAAATAAAAATTTTCAAGATGTGTCAGAGGCATCATAAAGCGGAATTTTAAAAGTGCACAGTCCAAGAAATACTGGTGGCCCTTGAAAGATACACATCATTTCCTGGAACTGTGAACGGTTCTGCTTCTCTCAAGGGGATGGAATCCTATGGAAAAAATGCACAGCCCCCCCCAACATCTCATCTTATAGATGAAGGGTAGAATCCCAGTTTTTTTTTTCCAGATGAATAATTTAAGCATTCTTTGAATTTTCTCCATCTGTTCCTTTATTTTAAAATCAAGTTCCCGCTCTTTATTTTCTTGATAAACCTAATTTGTGGACTTAATGAATTTGGGATGTGATGGGTCTGAAGGGAAAGAAGCATGAATTAAGCTAGGGGATGCTGACGTGGATAGCCTTAGGTAATGCTGATGGTGTCCTGGAAGTTGTGGTCTCTTGAAAGTAAAATTTGTAAAATTATGATTTTCTTTGCCTCCTTTCTACCTATTTTTATTTCTTTTATCTTACCTCAGAAGAAGGGCGTCTGGAGTCCAGATTGAAAGGTTGGCAACCACACTTTTTGTATGACCTTGGGAAGGTCATGGAACTTTTTGTTTTCACATCTGTGAAGTGAGGAAGTTGACAGAGATGGTCTCCTAGACTTACAGTATTCTAAAATTACACGAGTGCCGCAGGCTTTAGAAATTCATTTTTACCTTTAAAAAGGTTGGTCAATTTAGTAATTATAACCTGAAAGTTCTTTTGATATATAAAGAACTCTCTTGGTTTTTCTTTGTTCTTTGAAAATTTAGAGCTGCCTTATTTCATAATGCCTGAAGCCTGTATTTATAATCAGCATCTATTTCATGGTCTTGAGCCATTTTCACATAATTGTCTTTTTTATTCTGCTTTAGAATTAGTTCTTTTGTGGTTAATGCATAGCAGAAACAAAATGCTTTTTGGAAAAGCCCTTCAGGAATTATGGGGTTCATAGCTATATTATTGGGGTCCACATGGCTCTGTGACAGAACTGGGTCTCAGAAGGGAAAGACAGCTCTGTTCTGGAGAGACAGAGAAAAGAGCAACTGAGGTGGTGGTAGATTTACAATGGTGTTGATGGTGGTTAATGGTGGTCTGAAAGAAACCAGAAGTTGGTAGTCTGGACTCCCGAGTGCAGGTGGATAAGGTGTGTCTAATAAGGCTGGTGGGGACAGCAGGTGACAGACAAAACGACAGCTCTGTTTATATGTGGCACACTCTGAGCACTCTGGGAGGAACAGGTCTTACCTAGTGATATAGGGGAAAGAAACTCTCAACCTGCTAGATGTCCAGTATGAGTTTGAGTTCTCTAAAATTGAAAAATGAATTTTGGGAACAACAGAGGTTAAGAGCAGAACATATTTATTGGGAAAGAAATCTTCTGTCTGAGAGAGACAGAAGGGGGTTCTAAGCGGGTTACTGAGGACTCTACCTTTCCTAGGGATTTTTATAGAACAAAACCACAAGGTGAGACGGGCCCAAGGTGGGCAAAAATGGGAAATCACAAGGTGGGCATGATGTGTGGGACAAGACTATGGTCAGCCCATAATATTATGAGCATAATTACTCAGGTAATATTGATTAAAGGGGCAAGTGAGTCACGTAGCAAGTGGATATGAAACAGAACAAGGGCTTTTCCTGGAGGGGGTGGGTCAGTGGACCTTTCTGGCTTTCCCAAGGTGATCATACCTATTTAGAATATCGATCACTGTTGTTTATCCTTAGGAAGATGTGGGTGCATTCATTTCACGTTTTGTCTTGAGATCTGGCCCTCAGCAGATGTGTCTGTGTCTCCCCACAGTTGCAATGTATCCCATCTTCTGCACTGGCTCTGTCCAGGGTCTAGCGCTGAGTGACAGACTACAATATTTCTACCTAACTTAGCTGTCTGTAACACTAGGACCCAGGTTTGGGGTGTAGTTTTGTGGTACAGTACTTGCACAAGATCTTGGATTTCATCCTCAGTACCAAAATATAAATTATCTAGGAGGTGGAGATTGGTATTTTAGGTATATTTGGTTTTCACATGTAATCCTGCTTCCTTCACATGCAGTTACAGTGTTGCATCCTGTGTCGCGCTGCTCATGAATACTGGCCTCCAGATTCTCTTGAATGTTGTCAATAAGCTCCTACACAAATTTTACCCAGTGTATGCAGTAAAAGGTGAATGGCAATTTTCTGGTCTTGTTTTATCTACCCTTTGGAACTTCCTGTTATAAATATAGAATGCCACATCTGCTAACCAGGTCTTCCCTTGACATTTTTAGGCTCTGGTTACTGCATTCTTTGAGTGTTATCTGTTGCTGTTGACTGCCACTCCCCCCACAGCAACTCAAAGTAGACTGGAGGAGGGGCCTATGGGTAGGGTGAGATCCCCCAATAATATTAGTGTTTATTTCATTTTTCATGTCCATTAATATTTGTTTTATATAGTTGGGTTTACTTGTATTTTTTGCTTATACATTTATGATTGTTTTCTCTTCCTCTTAGATTGTTCCCTTTATAAGGATGTAGTGACTTTTTTTTTTGTCTTTTTGAGATAGGTTCTTGCTATGCAGTTCAGGATGGCCGTGAACTCATTTTGTAGCCCAGGCTGGCCTTGAACTCGCAATGATCTTCCTGCCTCAGCTTCCCGACTGCTGGGATTGCAGTCATGTGCCACTATGTTCGGCTATTAAATGTTGTGTTGGATGTAGTGACTTTCTTTGTCTCTCTTAATCAGTCTTCACTTGAAGTTTACTTTGTCTTCAAATAGAATAGCTACCCTTTCTTTTTCCTGAGTTCCTGTCACACGGAGTATTGTTTTCCATCCTTTGACTTTCAGTCTATGAATGTGTTTTTAAGTTAAATGTCTTTCTTGTATGTAGCATATTGTTGGATGTTTCTTCTTGATCCATTCTGCTGGTCTGTGTCTTTTGATTGGTGAATTGAGGCCATTAACATTGATAGTTACACCTGATATGTATTGACTTTCCCTTGTCATATTATTTTCCTGTTGTTGGCTCCCTCCCCTGCTTAATTGTTTGACTTGCCTGGTGGATTCCTCCCTTTGGGGTTCATGGAGTTGGAGTACTTGCTATCTTTTTATAGAATGTGGCTTGAAGGTAATTTTCCTTTGGAGCTTAAAATACTTCACTCCAAGTTCTCCTTAACTTGAGGGCTTGTGCTGAGAAGTCAGCTGTGATTCCGATGGACTTTCCTTTATAGGTGATTTGTTTCTTTTCCCTAACAGTTTTTAGGATCCTATTCTTATGTTGAGTATGATATGCCTGGCTGTAGACTTTTTTTTTTTGATTGTGTTTCATTGGAGTTTATATGCCTCATTTATCTGTATGTCAAAATCTTTTTCCCTACCAGGGAAGTTTTCTGCCATAATGTTTGTGAATAGTTTTTCAAATATCATTTGTGCTATCTCCTGCTTTTTCTTTGACTCCAATCAGTTTTTTTTTGGTACCAGGAATTGAACTCATGACCTGGAGCTTGCCAGGCAGGTGCTGTGCTGCTGAGCTACATCCCTGGCTTTCCAGTCAATATTAAACTATTCTTCTTTCCCTTATCTAGCAGCTAATGTATTGATTTCTCATGATCCCTTGCTATTTTTAAGATACCTTTATTTTCATGATTGCTAACTGTTAGCCTGTGTTCTATATCTAAGATCCTGTTCTCGCATTGGCTTATCCTGCTGTGGGTACTTTCAATAGAATTTTTATTCTCCTGGATATCTACTTGAATCTGCCTTACGGATTCCATTTCTTTCCTCTGGTGAGCAATCATGGTTTCCATGATTTTCTTAAGTACCTCTATTTTTTAAATCTATAACTGCTCTAGAGTCACTAAGTATGGTTTTTATTATGGATACTATCTCTGCAGTTATCTGAGAAATTATTTCTGATTTGGTTTTTTTCTAGAGCCTTATTCAATTGCTTTATTGTTACTACTTCAGAGAGGTCAGGTTGGTGGCTTTTGCATTGTCCCAACTCATTGCCCCCTGGGTTGGATGTCTTGGGTTGTATCTTGTTTAAGTGTCCTCTCATTTTTTCTTTTTCTTTTCTCTTTCTTTCTTTCTTTCTTTCTTTCTTTCTTTCTTTCTTTCTTAGTTTAATTTCTGGGGTGATGCTTGTAAATTGCTTGTGGTGGGTTGTTTTATTGCTAGTATTTAGAACCTTTAGGAAATGACTACTTCTCTGAGGTATCTTCCAGATGTAGCTGATTTTTGTATTTTGAGTCTGTTGCAAGATCCTGTCCCTTCAATTTGTTAGGGATGAGAAGTTGCTGCCTGGTTGGTCTGGCCCCTGGTTCTTTGGCAGTGTGCCACAGTATTTTTTATGACCCTTAGTCAATCTCAGTCTTGGAATACCAGGAAGAATAGCATGTAGAACAATTATATCACTTTTGGCTAAAGTGCCACAGTACTTTTTCTGACCCTTAGTCAATCTCAGTCTTGGAATACCAGGAAGAATAGCTGCTTAGAACAGTTAAGTCACTTTTGGATAAAGTACCATCAGCAATAACAATAGCTTCAAAAACAGCCTAGAAAATGACAAACTGAGGTAACCATTTATTTGATGCCTTTAACCATATGAACTAGATTTGTGCTTATATAACAAACTCTAAAACAAACCATAAAATTATATGCAGTATAGAAGTCCTTAATATGTCAATTTTGCCCTTGGGTTAAAGTTTAAAAGGGTTTAGGGAGAAAATAGAGAAGTAGAAGGAGAGAAAAAGATTAGAAGTAAGGCTGAAGGACAAAGAGGGATCATGCTAAATTTGGGAAACTGGTGCAGAAGACTGGAGGGAAAGAGAGAAGGAAGAGATAAAAGGAAGAACAGAACAAAACAAGAACTCAAAAAAGGCTAGAAACCACATTCACACTCATAAAAAGAAATCAAACAATAAAGGATAAAAACAAACACAAAACATAAAACCAGAACAAACAACAACAACAACAACAACAACAACAAGAAAAATGAAGGGAGAGAAAGAAAAAAGAATTCCACTTCCAGGTTTGTCTCTGTTGTTACTGATAGGCAACACGTGAAGACAGAGTCCTGATCCATGTTGATTCATCCCAGCAAGTCAGCAGCAGCTTTCTGGCAGGGTAGTGGATACTCTCAGTGAGTCTGCAACTTCTGGATGAGACCAGACTCATTCGGCCTACAGTTGTCCATGCACCTTCCATGGGCCTGAGCTCAACTGGGAGCCATAAATGGAGCTAGCAGCTTCTCTTGAGTTCTGGGTTCAGTTGGCCCCTCTCCTAGATGTCTCCCATCCAATTGCTCTTTCTCATGGTGACTGAGCCCTCAGAGCTCACCATCAATTAGTACAATCCTTCATGTCCATGGAGGCCTCTGAGGTTGCCAGCAGTCTCTGTGTGTGCACAGATTTGAATCTCTCCTCTTGCTCAGTGTGTCTTGTCTCAGGGAGAAGGCACTACTGGCTACTTCCTTCTTCTTCATTGAAGTTTCTGTCTTCACTCTTTTCAGGGGCTTCAATTCATGTTTCAGATCCTTCTTGAGTCCAGAGAATCCACTTTTCTCCTTCTTGTTTTGCTCAAGTTGCTATATTCCAGTGTCTGGATGGCAACTCTCAGAGAGGCTCATTCTCTGCTGCTTACTCCTCTGCCATCTTGCTGCTCCTCCTCCATGAGAAAGTTTTGGAAGTGCTGCCTGCCTGTGCCATTCTGCCTCCAAGGCAGGCTCGGGCAGTATCAGTGAAGGAGGTAGGGAGAAGCTTTTATTTGGGTTGTGGGTTACATATTATGGGGCGAGGTCTTCAGTTCCTATCCAACCTTTCCACTTAAGCAATGCTCCTTCTCTCTGGGAAGTTAACTGTTCCTCTGTGTGAGAGCTTGATTATTTCTGCTGTTCCGTGTGAATTATCACTGGAAGAGACAAGGATGTTTTCTTGCCATAGAATTTACTGAATTACAAAGACTAAAGGGTTTCAAAGCTATGATAATTCCTGAGAGAATAGACGGGGCTGGCCTTGCTTTTAATCAGGCTTCAATGCAGAGACAGGTGTCCTGTCAATTCTCTTATTCAGAGACACATTTGTTGTGGCATTAACAAACAAAGTCAGCATTCCCCAGACACCAACAAGGCTGAGCCTGTGTAAGTTTATGCCTTTTTGAGAAGATTTGCAGTGGGATTCCAGGTAGTTTATATAATGGCCCTTCATTCTTTGCAGATACTATAGCTAGTCCACTAGTCAGATCTGTGGTTATATTGTTTATCACTTTTCATGCAAATTCACAAGCAGGCTCAAACAAAGGCAAGTCCCCTTGTCATTCATGGCCAGTAGCTGAGCTGCATGAGAACTTGGAAATAGGAAAGAAAGTCTCTTAACTTGCCTCTGCTTTGGGATTTTCTTTTGCAGACTTTCCCGAGACTTTTTGAGACAACCATATGCCTTTTCAAAACCATCAAGCAAAATCTTGTTAGCTAGATATCATAGCTTATATCCATAGTGCAAGATCAGGGATTGGCTTCTGTCTCCCTGGGTAATGGTAGTTTACTATTTTTCTGAAATAATGAAAGCCACTCTTCATGAGCATGAATTATGTGGGAGGAGCTTTATACATTCTATGTTTAATCCTTACAACAACTTTACTATGTAAGTATCAGCCCGTGTTGACTGTTGACTGGGCTGCTGAGGCAAAGAGAGGTTAACTACTGCTTCACTATCTTATAGTTTGCTAGGAAGTGCTGAGATCCCAAATCTCCTAAGACCTCCTCCCCATGAACCATACTTTTCACTGGTCTCATGTCATGGTGAATTGAAACACCACGGGCTTTGAATCAGACACACATGATTCAATCCCAGTTTTATTAATCACATAGGTGAGCAACTGGACAAGCCATGCAACCTCAGTAAGCCTTAGTTTCCTCAGCTCTAATTGTGAGAATGATGCTTCGAGTGGTTCTTATGGAAATAGAATGAGCTGAACACTTGAAAGTCCCCAGGATTGTATTGGGACATTGCATAGCACATTGAAATCCCAACAAATGACACTTCCTCTTTTTTCCCCTATTCTTCTTTGTACCTGTTGTGGCATCTGGCACAAAGTAGGTACTCGAAAATATTTGTGAAAGTAAATTCAAAGGATTCTTCATGGCCTTGTTTCATAAGGACATTATGAAGTTGGACCCTCTCCAAAAGCTCCCTGGAAGAACAAAAGATGCTTTGAAGCATGTCAAAGCTACTCATGGTTACAATCTTTAGGATGAAGCTGAGAGACAAGAATACTGCTAAAAATAACAATAGCACTAAAATTCTGAAGTAAAATTCACTTGATGGAGTGCTGTTGCTCTTCAAGAAGCAGTAGTTGTTGAAGGTTGTCAAGTACCCTAAAGCACAAGGGACGGTGAATGTGACAGGAACAGCTCCTGGGTTTGGTGCATTGTTCAACAATGACTGCGCTGGTTAGAGACAGTGCACTTTGTAAGTGTATCCTTGCTTAAGAACAGAGAAAAAAGGAAAGATTTTTGAATGTGTAATATGGGTGTGAGGGGGAGCGCGTCTTCACCATGATGCATTGGTAGTTGACTGAGGTCTGTCTAGGAAGGGATTCAGGAGTGTGCATGTGCCCGTGTGTATGCGGGGTATGTGCATGTGTGTGCCATGTACATTGCTGGTCCCCAGCCAGTTCTTTGACAGATGTTACTGGCTAATCACGACATTCTTTCAGGCCTGAGCCCTTACCATAGTTGAAAAGTTCTTGCCCTAGTATAAATTACTGTACAATTATGGCGATGATCTAATACGGCGAAAGGGCAAAGCGAGAATCCTTACCCCCACGACCACTCCCTCTTTCTTCCCCTTCGGCCCAAATTGTTACTTTCCCCTTTGTGTGCTAAGAAAATTCCAATCAGTCCCTTGCATGTCATCAATGCCACCCCATATGCCACTTTGGAGCAGAGGTCATATAACCCTCTGCCCCTCTGTATCCGGTCAGAGGTGGGTTATGGGCTCCTCTCTGCATCCTCAATAAATGACCACTTTCTCTGTCTTTCTGCTTCTCTATTGCACCAGAAAACTAACAATAGTCAGTTACAGCCAGTCTGAGTTGGCTTTTAAGATCCAACTACTTGTCCCTGGGTTCAAAGAAAAGGACATTTTGTGCATGCCTGCTAGTGCCCAAGACCCAAAGGCGCTCTCTGTCTTTATGAAAGTTTACTTAGCCTCTTGACATGACATGGCCAGGTCATGGCATCAGTGCTACTAACTCCTTTTTATAG
>RJWM01041401.1:0-14909 GCA_004363535.1 Dasyprocta punctata | reverse complement strand
TAGAGCAGGTGTAGGTCTTTCAAGCAAACAGAAGTGAACATCAGATTTTATATGGAAGAACTGTACCAAAACTACACATTCTTCGTGTAAGTTTTTGATATGTCAGAAAATGTCTCATGTATCTTTATATCAGACATTTCATTGAAATGCTTTCAATTACAAACACTAAAATGCTGGTTTTCTTCTTTGGGAAACTGTTACAGGATTTTTGAAATCTTAGCATCTGGGATCTAAACTTGCTTTCTCTTAGTAGTGAGTATATCATAGATGATTGCCTAGCATCCTATCTTGAGACCAATTCTTCTGTTTCCACTTTCTGTAGTAAAATCTGCTGAGATGAGATCTTTTCAAAGGATTCTTAACCTGGTCCCATATGGAAAATGAGTTAAGTCCACAGAATCCACACAGTCTTACCCCCACACTGGTCACACCACATTAATTCTTCCAGCTCTGTCCTTCCAAGGAAATGAATCTGGACTCCTGCTCTCACAAAAATTTTCAGAAAAATGTCAGGCATAGTTTTTGTATTTTCCTCCCAACTGGATAGAGGTGGAATTTTTGATGAGAAAGTTGTGTACATTTTGTACTCTCTTTCCTTAAATTCTGTAGTTCTTTAAAGAAAATCTGAACAGCATTCTGAAAAGGTTAACATTCTATTTGTGAAATGGAACTGGCTACTTTTTTTAGCAACGCCCATTAAATCCTGCTAACATATTTCTGTAAAATATACTTGTTGAGTTGGTGTGGTGGTATAAGCCTGTAACTGCAGACGGCTGGGGCAGAATGATTACAAACTGGATCCTAGTCTGGGAAACTTTGAAATTTAGGGAAACTTAAGATGTAGTGCAAAGGGCCTGGGTCCAATTTCCACTAGCTCTGGAGCAAGGAAGAAAATAAAATTTAAAAATATTTACTTGTCACCCACTGCTCTCAGTTTGATCTGCTCTTAATCTCAAAATTGGTTCTTCTCCATTTCATGTGTTTCAGGTTGAACCATGACACAATGCAACTTCGATTCCCCCTATTCATACATGTGTTGATTTTTTAATCTTTCCTATTTAATATGTATTATTTGTTCTGCAGTTGTGAATGTGCTATCATTACTCTGAGATTTCAAATTTATATCCACTCATAAAATGCTACCTACCATTCACACACCCATACATCTTTTGTATTTATCATAGGTAAATTTGTTGTTTGTGTGGTTGTTTTTATATGCTCCTGTTGATAAATATCAAATCACAGAGTAAAACATGTGTGTAGTTGCTATTTTCCTGTGAAAATGAGAAAAACCCTATCATACAATAGTCGCTGAAATTATTGTTTGTAAGAATGAAGGAATTAAATTACTTTGACCTGACATGGATTTTTAATCGATAATTTCTAAAACGTCCTTGAATAAGTAATTATCTATCCTTTAAAATCTGGGAATGTACTCTGCTCAGGCTTAAAATTGAATCTAAGTAACTTGTTCACTACTGAATTGCCACTTAAAAACATCTATGCAAATGCAGAAAAAGCCAGACAATCTCAATAACGTCGGAAGCTAAATTCATCAGCAATTAATAATACCAAAATCTGAGAGGAACTGACACTAATTAAAGAGCAGATCGAATGGGATCAGACTAGTACCTACTATATTTTCTATGTAGAAAACCTACTCATCTTCACAATTTTGTGAGGGAGAATACTGATTTTCCACTATTACAAATACTATATTTGATATTGATAATAAAATGGTGTTTGAAATAAAAGAAAATAACCAGTTAAAGGATAATTGATTAAAATACAATGCAATATCAAAATTAATAAATGGAATGAACTGCAGTGAATGTGGCATGGGGAAACTTTTGAGGAAAAGGAGCTATAATTACTCTCAAAGCAAGATTACAGAGGAAGAATAGCCCAAGTGGCTGTGGAAGCTATGAACCAATATTTGCTACAAACTGTGCATATATACTACTAAAATATTTGTGACAGGGATAGAAAGAAGACACGAGTAAGGGGCTGGGGATGTAGCTCAGTGGCCCATCACCTGCCTGGCAAGCGTGAGGTTGTGAGTTTGATTCCCGGAACAACAACAACAACAACAAAAAAACAACTTGAGCAGAACAGTGAATGAAAACTGTTACATATTAAACATTAACTCAAGATGTAATAAACCAGACAATATGGAGCAAGTCATATATTTAAATGCCTAAGTAACAAAATGTAGAAATTTCATGTGACAAAGAACTTAGTGTGATTTCATTTTCCACATGCACCTTCTCTCTTCTACATATTTGACAATTGTTGTGATCCTGACCTTTCTTATTGCCTTGCAGTTCACACTGTAACATTCAAAATAAAGTGTGGTACTGTCACCTGGGTATGTGTCTTCATTTTACGAAACTGGTATTGAAGTTGGAAGACAGCTAATTATAAAAGTGTAATACATAAAGTGAAAAGTAAATTAATCTAGGAGACCTAGAAGAAGCATTTTTTCCCAAAAACTAAGCCATTCAGATGCAGAATAAAATTTCAGGAGATTACCATATCGATATCAGTATAAAGATATTTTTTTCTTTGTTTGAATTCAATACTCTGTGAATGAGAAATGACTGAATGGAAGAAGGCTTGTATATAACATGAGATAGAATAGAGGTACTGGGACCAGGAAAACTGTAATTTCGTAGAAAAAAATGTGGAAAAAAATGATAATATGGAGGACAGATGTTAACAAGTTTTCCAGAATACAGAAGAAAAGTGTAAAGGAACAAACTCTATAATAATGAAAATGATAGATATAGACAGGAAGCAGGAGCCAGGACATGGAAAAATTATTATTTCGAGAAAGCATAAACCAATAATGACAATAATAAATCAAAATATTCACAATGTATTTGGATGGAACCTTGTTTATTTGAGATAGCATAAACTGATGTAGGAAAGTAAAAATCTGAATTTAATTTCTCACTTTTCTTTAAAAATATGAATATACTAAAGTATCTCTACCTGAGCTCCAGAAAATATCATTAATGGGCACTTCTGAATTGATTTCTCTCATATTGATAAAATAGTCCTTACTACATAATGTAATCTACTAACCAATAATGTATGGGCTTTTTACTCTAATTGATTTAAACAAACAGTAAGTCATCAACTGCTAAGACAATTTTGTATCTTAAACTCAATTTTATATTTTAACTCAATGACAAGAAATTTTATTCTTAAATAAAAGAGAATGTTATTGTTTAAAATTTGAAGAAACATTTAGTTAATAGATATCACACGCAAATTTTTCTGTGGGTTAGAAACATTGGATAGTTACTTATAGTGTTACTCCCAAGAATTCTAAATAAGGGACAATGAATTATATTTTAAGCCTTGATCACTTAGGTATTTCTCCAAGAACATTTCAGGAGTATAGAATTTATATTTATTTTTTATCGGTACATGTTTGCAGTACATTATTATTACATTTCTTGTGCAGAGTTGATACATGCACACAACACATCTCTATTTCATTTTTCATCTTTTCCCCTCACCTCCATCCTTCTTGCCTCCATCTCTTGATCCCTTCCCATTTGAGAATGATCTCTTCCTCTGTTTCTTACTTGCTCTTTATTTATAATTTGATTTTCTCATATACGTGAAAATATGTGATATTTAAGCCTATGAATCTCATTAATTTCACTTAATATTATAGTTTGTACTTGGAAAAGATTACAAACTTTTCTCATCTTACAAATTCTGAAAGTGACAGAGAAAAACTTGTCTTACTTTTTATGCTACTAATAATTTAAAAACACATCTGTCCATGTTAGTAGATACTTAATGGTCTTTATAGTTTTGTGGATTTTTATCCATGAGGGGTGATTGAAAACCATGATGAATGATTAAATCTTGTATTACAGTAAAAGATACGTTACCAGTAATCCTGATCAAAACACTACCCCTTGCTTCCAACACACTTTTTGTTTATGTCACTTTCTAAAGCAGACTTGGATGTCCACTTACATAAGTGTCTTTAATAGTGCTATTGTGGTAGCTTTGGTTTCTTGAATGGATCCAAATCTTTTACTTTCCGTGATAATTTTGACTTTGGATAAGAGTGTGAATTGCATGATACCAGTCTTGGAAAATAAGGTTGATGAAGACACAAGGTGATTTTTTTTTTTTCGATCCTACTTTTCCAGTGGATATCACTCTACAACAGCATTGTGGTAATATTATCATACCTCAAATAGACAGCCTCAAAAAAAGATCTTCCAGAAATGCTTCTGAAAGTGGCAACAGCAATGACACATATGTGTATTTGTAATGAGGAAGTGTTTGAAAGGAATTAAAGGTTTTGTATCTTCACCTACATTACATTGTTTAAAACTTAAACAATCACTGTATATTTTGATGTTATATATTTCAAATTGATGAATATTTTTATTTAGTATTTTGAAAACTAAACACCAAACATTTACAGTTCATAGAACCAAGAATGAGATAACTTTGTAAATATTTTATTACTCTACATTCTGATTATAACAGGGAAAATACCAACAAACTGTTAGATGTCAGATGTGCTAAGTTTGTAGCCTCACAACATCTATGGATGAATTTGAGAACCAAATGAGAGGATGAAGAGAGTTTTATTGGAAACAAGAAAGGCTCTTGAATTTTTCAGTCCTAAGTGGATGCCTGCTGCGGCTCTTTGTCAAGAGCATCTTAAACAGTAAAATCGTAATGTGGATAAAATATGATCAAACTATAATAAACCTGTGAGATGATGAGTACATGTCACTCAGCTAATGTTGATCCAGTAGGGAAATGAGGCACATAGCAAGGTATATGGTGAGCAACGTTAACTTTACCTGATCTATAGATTCTAATCATAGAAAGAACAGCGGACTTCTTGGCAAATGATGGAAGTATGAATGCAGATGTTCTGGTCAGCCATCTATGCATGCAATGCCTGTCTGCACTCACTGGACCAAATGTCTAATCACATCTGACATTTACCTCTAGGGAGGCTAACATATGACTTCCTCAAAGCCCTGATCCCTGCCTGACTTCCTATTAATTTCTAGATCACTTAAATGTCAATAATATCACCACAGAAGACAATACTTGGTACTTACAGTTTAAAGAAGAGATCTATTTAGCTCACCGTTTCAGAACTCTTGCTTCATCCGTGAACAACTCCAAAGTAGAAATGAAATGGTGGCATAGGAAAAGCCGTTCACTTCACTATAATGAGGAAGCAGAAAGTGAAATGAGGAGCCACGGTCTAAAACCCTTCCACGTCATTCTCCAGTGACCACTCTAACTGGGCCCAACCTTCTACACCCTTATTCTTCTAAAATTCATCAGCAGATTAATCCAGTGATGAGTATAGTGTTCCCTTGATCCAATCATCTTTCAAAAGCCCTGCCTCTGAAAACATGAGATGGGGTGAATTTTAGATCTGACCCTGTAACCCAAAGAATAATATCCATCCCATTTTACAAAGTGAATTTAGTTCATATCTAACAGTTTCTCCAGTCTTAATAATTCCAATATTGCATAAATTAATCCATGTTCAGAGTTTCCTCTGAGATGCAAAGCAAAGTTTATCTGTGAACTGTTGGGAAAATGAAAAACGAAGTCACATACTTCTAACATACCAAAGAACAATGTAAAATTCTCACCCCATAAAGGAGGAGTAGGAGAATAGAAAGCAAGCCCAGATACCTGTAAGGCAAGCATTAAATCTTTATGTGTACAGCACCTAGGGTGGGACGTAACAGGATGAGAACTCCAGAAGCCTTGGGAAAACCTTTCTCTTCAGGCATTCTGGTTATAGCCCACATGGCCTCTTTCTTGGGGGTGGGAGACTGTATTCACTGCCTGGAGCTTTATTAAAGAGATGCTCCGCATTCTCAGCATTAACCTATGATAGAGGTCTCCACTAAAACTTTGGCTTTATTTTTATGACTTCAAATCTCATCCCTTGGAAACACGTAAAAGCCTCCAAGGCTTTCTGCTGAAATCTGATTCTCTATGACCCAACAACTCTTGAATTTTCCTTTTCTGAAAACCCAGCATCGCATTGATGCCATGGTCTGCTACCAGATGAAGCAGTAGCCAGGCCCCCTTAGGCCATGGCTACAGTTGCTTATGAGTGTCTATATGGCTGAATGTGGTGATACGTTTTCCTGTACATCTCTGAATGAGCTGGGCATTCTGGAATTCTAAATAAATCAATGTTTTTCAAATGAGTTTATATTTGTGTATAGCCTTTACACAGTGAAGGATGGAGTCTGGCCATTTCCTTGGATGCTCTCAAGGCACCTTAACTGTCATCCTGATGCAAAGTACAGTACTTGGCTTCTTTTTAATACAAAGTTTTTCAGAAATCACATTCTTCTTAGCCCCAAGTTTGTAGATACTTCATTTCTAGTAAAAATTCAACATTTTCATACCTTAGAACTTCACATTTTGATCTTGATTCTCACTATATATCTGACTAAAATCAGTCAGAAATATCCATGCTGTAGTCTAAATACTGAGCTTTCTTGAAATTTCATTCTCCGGGTCAATTAGTCTATTATCTTTAAATTCAACCTCACATAAATTATTAGGAAATGTGCAAAATGTGGGAAAGTTTTTTGCCAGCATCTAACACACAAGACCTCTAGTTCACTTTCCAATGAAGTACACATTCTCTACCAAAACCTCATGAGTCTGGGTTTACCAGTTACTTTCCGTCAGTACTCTATTCTCCTTAGCTTCCACAAGTATCTCCCACCAAGTATCTCTTTACAACAGTCTATAGCTTCTCTAACTGACATCTCCGAACCCTTCTAGTTTCCTGTCACAAACTTGACAAAGACTATTGAACTATACCCTCCAGTACATTCACAGCAACAAACAAACTTCTCTAGTACCAATTTTCCTGTGTGAGTCACTTTACTGTTGCTAAGACACAGTGTCTGTCAACCATAGCTTAAAGAAGGAAAGGTTTATTTTGACTCATGCTTTCAGAGGACTTAGTTCATAAATGTGCAGTCAGTTCTGAGGTTGTAACAGCATGGCACAGGGGTATGGCAGAGAAAGTGCTCATTTTATATCATCCAGGAAATAAAAAGAAAGGGACAAGAATATAGTCCCCCATGTCATGTTCTATTGACTCAGTCTCCTCCTAGCACACTGAGTCATGAAGTCATTGCTGGATTAATCCCCTGATGGAGATAGTGCCTGAATGAGCCAATCACCTTGAGAATTTTTTTGGGGGGATATTTTAGATCTAAACCACAATAATAACATTGCATGTAAGGCATTCAACATTTTTAGAAAACACTAGAAAGGTCCTCTTTTAACTTTTGTATGTTGTATTAGGAAGATATGATTTCAGAAGTTGCAATTATCTTGTAATAAGGAGGGTAGTAAGAAAAAGTACATTGAGAATGGTGGGGCTGAATGCTGAAAGATACCTTGTGTTGTTAGACATTATAAATCCATTGAGTTCATTCAACGCTGAACTAGATTACCTGTGAGTATTAGAGTTTTCTAATGTCTCTGAATATTAGGTTTCCATATATATATATATATATATATATATATATATATGTATTTTTTTTGGTACCAAGGATTGAACTTTCTTAATATTTTAAGCTACCTTAATTTAGACTTTCTAGTTTTAAATGTAGAGCAATCATAAAATAATTGACTGATACAAATTATTTAGCCAAATAAAAAAGGAAAGGAGAATAAAACAAGGGAAATTTTACAATAAGGCTGGACATTTTGCATTATACAGATATTTAACCAAAAAACTGTGTGCATGTGTGTGACATTTATGTAATACATATATGTATGATAAATACATAATACACACATATATGTGTGTGTCAGTAAAATTACCTTTTCATTATTATGGGAGTAAAGCAGAGAATGCATATATTATTATTTTAAATTTTCACTCTACTTAAATTCTACAAATTCAGTAGTACCACAATTAAATTCTACATACTCAGTTTTTTGTGTGTGTGCTCTATTTAACCAGTTAAATCTTTTCTTAGAATAAGTAATTTGGTCAGTATTATTCTTCATCTAGTTAGTCTGTCAGTGTCTGGTCTTTGAAGATATATGTATACATTTATATATTTATGTACACAGGTGAACCATTAAAGAATATTTCCTATGATTTTTTAGTTTTTTCAGTTTTTAGGTCTTAAATTTAGTACTTTTCATGATGGCGGTGTGACATTTATAATTCATTCACTATAAATTATATTGAAACTGACACTTTTTAAAAATGTAAATCTTCATGTAAAGTACTGGAAAAGAAAAGTGCAAAGTAATTATAATGCTATGTTAATTTAAATCACCTTTATTCTTAGGTCTTTTCAGTTCAACATGAAATCCTGCAGGATTTGACATCTCAGTGGAGCAAAGGGCTACATTCATATGTAGGATATAGAAGATGAAAATTTTAATCAATAAATTGCACTTCACTCCAGTCACCCACTTTGCAGTTTTAGATGATTTGGATGATAATTTGCAGGTTGCTGTGCATAGCATTATGGTAAAGCAGCAGATAATGACACTAATTGTTATGTGTGGAAGGCAGAAAGAATTCACCACTTGTATTGGGAATGAAAATCAAACTACATAATGAGCTTCAGTTCAGAGTTTATAACTGCTTGTTTTCTTCTTGAAGAATTCAAACTGTTCTTCCACACAGGAAAATCAAATTTGAAATGTTTTCATTTTATATAATTAAAATGTTAAAAGGAACATATTTGAAATGGTAAAATGTGGGAAGAATACCAAATCAGAGTGAGAATTTTATCTCTTTACTACAGATTTTGCTTTTGCATTTTATAATATAAATTAGTCTACTTTTAGGAAAGCTACCAAAGTTTAGATTATATTACATTCATGGTATGTACAAATACGTATGGTAGCTATAATGAACTCAGTAAAATTTCAAATTTTTGTTCTTATATTACCAAGTAAGCAAGTGAGTATTTTCTTTAAGATAATTTTTTAAATAAAATGTCTCAGTCTTCAACTATAATGTTTGGATAAGCAACTTTATTGATAAAATAATTCTCCATATAGACACACAGATATTGCTATTGGGATTCTAAAATCTAGGTATCTTTTGGACAATTTTCTACTATGAACTCATTGTTTCCTAAGTGAAATAGAAATGATAATTGTAAGAACTGTCCTACTAATCAGGTTATTGTAAAATTGGGATACAGACAAAATAATACAGTTATGGTATGAAATTAATATTCTGGGATAAATTGAGTCCCACTAAAATTTATATGTTGAATCGCTAAACAGAAATGGGACTATATTTGGAGTTTAGCCCTTAGGTATAATTGAGGTGGGAGGAAGATGTGCAGACAGGGGTAGATCTGACGGGATGTTGTCCTTCTAGGAAGAGGAAGAGACTCCAGAAAGCTCTCTCTCTGCATACACATAGTAAAGGCCATGAGAGACTCAGCAAGAACCCGGATCTGTACAACCTAAGAAGGGGCCGCATGAGAAATCAGTGCTGACAGAATCATGATCTTCAACTTCCACCCTCTGGAATTGTAATAAAATATTTTTTTATAATACCAGATCTGTGATATTTTGCTATGGATACTATTGTACACAAAGTTAGTTTTTATTAACCTGTCATATTTAGAATATTTATGAGAGCTGCATATATGTGTCTATATAGCTTATTGTTTCTTTTTTCTTCCTTACAAGCTCTTTAGTGTACTTTCTTTCTGTTCTTTTCAAGCTCTCTGACAATTTTTTGCCTTCATGTTTTGGTTGCTTGAAGGAAAGACTACAACACAGAAATAGAATAGCGTTTTCAGCTTATAGGAATAAACATTAAATATGCTACAAATAATTGGGGAACAATTAGATATAGGAGCCACATTTGGGAATACAGCAACAAAATATCTATATCTATATGGGGAATTTGTTAGTGAACATCGCTTTGTCCATCACAGCTTATGGAGCAGCAAGTATCTATATATGGACAAAATACAAGGCATTTCTCATTCCAGGACATCTTCGGTAAACTCATCCAGCTACAGCATGAAAGGGTTCTAGATATCTTTGTTAAACTTGGAAATGTCAGAGTGATTAAAGAAATAGGAGCATAGGCTAAGGGTGACTGGAGCAAGAAAGAGAATATTTGGACCCAAAGATGCTGCTGAGAAGACAACGATGACTTTTGTGGCTCTCCCAGCAGATGGCAGTTTGACAAAAAATGACTGTAAAATATTTGCCCACTAACCCCTTTCTCTGTGTAGAATCCTGTCAAAGTGAATTGTGGCCCACTGAAATTCACTTTCCTGTGTCCATTGAAATAAAAGGAAAAGACACACAAGTCGATGTACAATATAAAGAAAATTATGTCTCTGGCACAGCTGAGTTTGGTATTTTTGGGTAATGTATGCAGAGTGTGAGTTTTTGTGTAACAATGCCTTATTTTATCAAGTAGGGTATGACTGAATATTCTGATATGATTCCTTTTCAGGTATGTTTTAAGATATTTATGTTTTCAAATCAAAGATTTTTTTCTTCATTTTATTGGTACCTTTTAGATATACATGATCATGAATTTGTACTGTATGTGATATATTTTTCCCCATTCTGCTCCCTTTCTTCAACCCCTCTTCACCTCCTTATTTATGAAATCTTTGTTTCCATTTCTTCCCTTCTACTCTTTTTTTCTCCCTTCCTTCATTCTCTCCCTCCCCCTCCTTTATTCACCTTCCCATTTCCCAATATCTATTTACATTTGGTCCTTAATTACACTTTCAGTTTTTCACAACAGAGAAACAGTGTGATATTTAAACATGTTGTGATCAATTTATTTTACTTAATAGAGTATGGTTTCAAGGTATATCCATTTACCTAGAAATATTTCAAGTTTATCCTTCTTTGTAGCAGAGCAGTACTCTATTGTTTAAAAATACCATATTTTCTCTCTCAATTCATCTGTTGATGGGCATTTTGGTTGTTTCAATGAAGACCCCCAAAATCCATCAAAAAACTTCTAGATTAAATAGCTAAATTCAGCAGCATAGCTGGATACAAAGTCAACACTCAAAAACGAATAACATTTCTATACACAAATAAACTCACTGAGAGAGAAATTAAGAAAGTCACACCCTTTGCAATAGCATTAGAAAAAACAAAACATTTAAGAATCGATCTAATAAAGCAGAACAAAGATTTTTATGCAAAATTCTTTTACATCTTTTGACATATCACTTGTCATTACCTTTTCTATTTCCTCTTAGTTCTATCATAGTATCTTTTAGTTGGTTCGCATTTGAACTTCTTTGTTATGATCTCTCGGCCTTCTAATTTATTTCTAGTTTCATTTCACTGAACTGCGATACCTAGCATCCTCCCAGACAAAAATCTTCAGTGTTTACCCTTTTCCTAATTCTTACATTGTACTGTGTGTTGCCTACATCTTGCCACTTCATGGCTGACACCATCAAAGATTTTATTAATACTGACACAAGCAAATAGTATAGGTTTCTAATTTCACTGTTTGAATAAAACTGTTCATAGTAACTGAAACCACAAATTCTATGTCTTTAACAATTTTTTCTTTACCACCCTGGTTTTGTATTTTCTTCCTTCCAAAGACATTATTGATTAGCTGTTTATCTAATGTCACTGAGATGGACATACCTCCTTCTCTGACTTACCAAGTTTTGCACAAGTTTTACTATATTTTACAAATATTCATTCACATTCTCACACCTGGGTGCACAATTGCTTATTTTCATGTGGTATTTTATTGCTTCATTCTTTTCTCAAAAGGTAGCATACAAAACTAGACTCACTCTTCTGTGTTTCTGAATTTTGAGTAGTGCATAGCATCTCAGTAGAAAGATCAATCATATGATTAGCTAATCTTTCAATAATTAAAATTTTTGTTTCATTATATAATTTTTATCCAATAGGTTAGTCTGAAAGTTCTTTAAAATTGAGAACATTTTTATTGATTCCTTGTATCCCTTGGTATGTATAATACAACATTTACCATTAGCTAAGCTACTCTACATCCTTTTTTCTAACTTCTGAAATTTCAAGTTTTATTTATTGGAGTTAATGTTAGCACTATTTCTTCATCTAGGAATCATATAGTTTTCTTTGCATGAATTTTAAAAACCTCTAATAGTGCTAGGTGCTGTCACAAACCATTTGGTGGAAAACATAATTTGAAACTAAATATCTGGTTTTGTGACTTAATTTTTTTTGTTTGTTTCTTTTTTTATTTAAGCGAAGAATAACAAAACAAAACAAAACAAAAAAGACGACATATATAGTAAAAACAACAAGCAAAAGAGACAAACAAACGACTAGAGTAAATACACAACATTGCAGGTTTACAAAACCGAAAGACAGAAGCTTGACAATGGTTGCAATATTGCACATCGTTATCTTTAAAATGGTTTCTTACATCAACAAACATACACATGCAAGACTGATCCAATCATATGAGCATTAATTGTTCCCTCTCAATAACGAATACACTCAGCAGTGTTCTTTTCAGTTATCTTACATATACATATATACAGGTCCATATCCTTTCCTCTTCCCTTCTCTCCTTCTGCCCATTCCCTTCCCGATTATCTTTGCTCTTTGAGCTGATTTTTACCCTTACATAGTATTTATTATAGATTTTGAATCATATATACTTTTCCATTTCTTACACTAGGGAGACAGTACGGTATTTAGACATGTGGGTTTGATTTATCTCGCTTATGAGTATGGTCTCAAGTTGTGACCATTTACTTATAAAAGTCTCAATACAATCTTTCTTAATAGCTGAGTAGGACTCCATTGTATAAAAATACCACATCTTTTTTATCCATTCTTTGATTGATAGGCACTTGGATTGTTTCCAAGATCTGGCTATTACAAATTGGGTTGCTATAAACATGGGTGCACAGATATCACTGTGATATGATGTTTTCAATTCTTCTGGGAAAATGCCCAGAAGAGGGATAGCTGGGTTGAATGGGATCTCTAATCCTAGCTTCTCGAGGAATCTCCACACTGACTTTCACAGTGGCTGCACCAGTCTGCACTCCCACCAACAGTGGAGAAGAGTTCCTTTTTCCCCACAGCCCCTCCAGCATTTGTTGTTGGTTGATTTTTTAATCTTGGCCATTCTTTCTGGAGTGAGATGGAATCTCAGCATTGTTTTAATTTGCATTTCCTGAATGACCATTGATGTTGAACATTTTTTCATATATTTATTTGTCATTTGTATTTCTTTCTCTGAGAAGTGCGTATTCATCTCAGATGCCCATTTTTCGATTGGGTCCTTGAATTTTAGGGGTCTGATTTCTTTTAATTCTTTATATGTTTTAGATCGAAGTCCTTTGTCTGATGGACAATTGACTAAGATATTTTCCCAGTTGGTGGGTTTTCTTTTCACTCTGCTGGAGATTTCCTTTGACATGCAAAAACTTTTTAGTAGGATGAGATCCCAGGTGTTGATTCTGGGGAGTGTTTCCCGTGCAATCAGATTTTTGTTCATGAACTCTCTGTCTACTCCTATGTCATCAAGATTTTTACCTACTCTGTCTTCTAGTAAGTTTAGTGTCTCTGTTTTGATATTTAGATCTTTGATCCATTTTGACTTTATTTTAGTGCATGGTGATAGGCATGGATCTAATTTTAGTTTACGGCATATAGAAAGCCAGTTTTTTGAGCACCATTTGTTAAAGAGGCTGTCTTTCTTCTAATGTACATGTTTGGCCCCTTTGTTAAAGATGAGGTGGCTAAGTGTGTTTGTAGTTGTGTCTATATCTTCTAATATATTCCATTGATCTTCAGGTCTGTTTTGATTCCAGTACCATGCTGATTTTATCACAGTAGCTTTGTAGTATAGTTTCAAGTCGGGGATTGTGATGCCTCCTGCCTTCCTTTTGTTGCCCAGAATTGCCTTTGCTATTCTAGGTCTTTTCCGGTTACAGATGAATTTTAGGAATGCTTTCTCTAGCTCTGTGAGGTAGGTGAGTGGTATTTTGATTGGGATTGCACTGAATCTGTATAATAATTTTGGGAGAATGGCCATTTTCACGATGTTTGTTCTTCCTATCCATGAACATGGAATATCTTTCCATTTTCTGAAATCGTCTTGGATCTCCTTCTTTAGTGTAATGTAATTTTCACTGTATAGATCTTTTACTTCCTTTGCTAGACTGATTCCTAAGTATTTCATTTTTTTGATGTTATAGTGAAGGGTGTGGTTTCCCTTATTTCTCTCTCAGTGACTTTGTTGTTTGTGTACAGGAATGCTATTGATTTTTGAGTGTTCACCTTGTATCCAGCTACATTACTAAATTTGGTTATTACTTCTAGAAGTCTTTTAATGGATTTTTGTGGGTCTTCTACATAGAGTATCATATCATCCGCAAATAATGATAATTTCACTTCTTCCTTTCCTATTCTTATTCCCTTTATTTCTTTCTCTTGTCTAATTGCTCTGACTAATATTTCCAGAACTATATTGAATAGGAGTGGTGATAATGGACATCCTTGTCTTGTTCCTGAATTTAGGTTGAAGGTTTTCAGTTTTTCTCCATTTAGTAAGATGAAGGCTGTTGGTTTATGATATATGGCTTTTATCAGGTTGAGGTAGAGACCATCTATTCCGATTTTCTGTAGGGTTTTGATCATGAATCGGTGTTGTATTTTGTCGAAAGCTTTTTCTGCATCTATTGAGATGATCATGTGGTTCTTGTCTTTGGCCCTGTTGATATGGTGTATTACATTTATTGATTTCCGTATGTTAAACCATCCCTGCATTCCTGGGATGAATCCCACTTGATCGTGGTGTATAATCTTTCTGATAACTTGCTGTATTCTATTTGCCAGTATTTTATTGAGGATTTTTGCGT
>RJWM01041400.1:0-14588 GCA_004363535.1 Dasyprocta punctata | reverse complement strand
TGCATACAGCAGGGACTTGTTTTCAGCTAGAAGCAACTTTTGTCAAAAGAAGTTTAAAACTATCCCTGCACTTAGAAGAAGGCTGATCCCACAGAAATAACTCAGTGGCTACAGAGAAAGCAGGGTCAACCACAGAGGGCCCAATTTAGAGCCACAGTCTAGCAGCATCTTAAAAAGCCTTTCCTAGAAATGGTTGTAAAAGAGCTGCTTTGAGCAAGTACTGAAAGTAGAGGACTGGGTAATCAAAAGCCCTAAAGGAAGAAGGGAATGTTCCAGCGCAGATTGTTCAGCTCATGTTCTGATAAGAACAGAGAGAAACTCACAAAAGATAATCCAGGAAGGGCTAGGAATTTAACCTTAGCTGTGTTACTAAGGGGAGAGCTCTGACCAATTCTTATGCATGGGTCATATATATATATATAGTTGCTCACGTACAAATTTAAGTGTGTACAATGAGGTGCAAACTGAATGGGAGAGCATTCCCGATGAGTCCTTCCATGTTCTTGCTGGCCTTCCTGTTTTTTTCTTGTGATGTTTCACCTGTCTGTTCACCGGTCTGCTCCAGAATTCTTCTGAGGCATTCTTTGGGCTGAGGCTTACTGTTCTTTCCCTGTTGTAATTGATCATTTATCAATTTGAGTTCCAATCCTCCAAGAAATTTCTCTATGATATTTTGTGCTTATTATTTTCTTTGTAAACTATGAAATTATTTATGCCTGACATATTTAGGATCAAGTAAAACACAACCATTGTCCCACGCTTTGTGTTTTGAGGACATCATAGTTGGTACATAACTTGTCAACAACTTCTATTCCACCTTTTGTTTTGTTGTACAATGTGACCACTTCTGGCTTCACATGTGTTGAGGATTCACTATCAGTCTTTGCTTTAGAGACAGCATCTTGCTACGTAGTGGAGGCTACCCTTGAACTCACTATGTAGTACAGGCTGACTTTGAACTCACAGGGTCCTCCTGCCTCTGACTCCTGGGTGCTGGGACTGCAGGCAAGCAGCATCATGCCTGATTTAACTGTCAATCTTATCATCGTGGTATTATGTTGATAATATCAATACTACTTTTTTTCTTCACCACATAGGAGACCAATGTTATGCTTTTCTGAAATTCAAAAGATTATATTATACATTTCTTTATTGTAAACTTGCACCATTTTTTTTCAGGAATCTTGGGTTTGTTCTTTTGAATAGTTCCTGTGCTGGTCAACTGGTATTTTTTTTTTTTTTTAGCAAATGTAACATCGACAGATAACCAGTGACCCAACTGTTTAATGTTACATTTGGGTTACTTTTTGAAATTCATGAAAAAAGTCTGTTTACAAAGTCATATAGTGTGTTACTGCATGAGTAAGACCTACTGGCTGAGTGCCAGGATAAATTTCTAAATTTAAGGTGTAAAATGTCTTTGCATCTGAGAAGGCATATATTTTCATACCATATTTAGAAGGTTTACTTGGCATATATTGCCAAGAGCTTCAGCAACCAAGGAATCATGCAAGTTGTTCATCAATCGTCATGTATTCAGACAGTGTATAAATAGCTTGGAAGTTTGAAACAAAGCTTTCAAAAATGAGTGAATAGCAGCCTAGGTTTTGCAATTTTTCTCTCTTAGCAAGTCTTTTTGTTGTGAAAACATAGGCAATTTTGAAGGAAACCAAATCTTTTCAGTTTCAATATTGTTCTAAAAATCTCAATGCCACAGCTCTTTACCATAAACCCTTAGATTCTGATGATTTAATGATAAAGTCCTGCCATGAAGGCTTTTAGTTCATCAGATGGTGAGATGTCATGATACACATATTTTTGATAACCATATTTACTATTGATGTATTTTGAATGTTTTACTTATATTTTATTATTAGTGTGTTTCAAAATGTCTTGTAGTATATTGTCCATTACAAACAATTTTCAACACTGAATTGCATTCTATCCAATAGTTTTCACCCTTGGCAGAAACCTAATAATATTTGCTGACCTAGTTCTAAAGTTGGATTGTTCAGGCATGCATGACCATTTTATAGCATTTTGACTAGTCAGACATTTATTTACATTACTGTTCCTTATCTGAATCAAGATCTTCATTCCCTGTTTTAACTGTCATATCTTGCTAACTTTTTTGGCTTACATGAGCCAAGTCTTCATTGGTAGCTGAGTCACTTCGTAACTCACTTGCAAACTCCCCAAGTTTTAAAAGCAGTTTTCATGCAACATTGCACTGAATTGGGCTAATTCTAGTGCAACTCACCTGTTTGCACTTTGATACACTTACATACACCTTGCTGTTTATCATACTAAGTGGGTGAATGCAAAAATTGCTTCCTATATTTCCTCAGTGCAGCTACTGAGACACACATCCAGCTACCACTAATGCTGAAGTACATATGTTCATTAGAAAATTATGGTATGAGCATCTGTGGCCGGGTATGACAAACCGAAGGACTTGACAATGAATGGTGACATTTTTGTGGTTTTTTGCTTCTCCTTTAAAAAATAAACAAATAGAGTAAAAAGTCATCTTTTTGCCTCATCATTCCATTCTCCTCCACCAAAGATTACGAATTTCATGAATTTAGTGTATACATTTTCTGCTCATATTTTTAGAAACTTTTATTGCATATATCAATAATAGATAGTGGGTACTATTTTTCTGGTTTTTAAGAATTTTATAGGTTTGTTTCTTTACTGTGTATATAATTCTGTGGCTTATTTCTGCATTTGATGATATGTTTTGAAGATGCATGCCTGCTACTATATTGACATATTTCATTCACCATAACTGCTTAACATTATGCATCCATTCTCCTGCTGATGGAGACTTATGTTTTTCCAATATTCACTATTCAGTGCTTTAATGAGCAGCTTTGAAATTTAAGTCATGGGTTTTAGCTTTCTCAACTTTAGTACACATTGCTACTCTCCAGAATCATTGCCCTAATTTATATAGCAACGATATGTGACAATCTCTTTTTCTCCACATCCTCACCAACTCTCAGTATTGCCAATTTTAATTTTTGTCAACATAAGACGTAGATGTGAAATGTTATCTTGTTGCTTTATTTATGTATTTATGTAGGTACCGGGAATTGATCTCATGACCTCGTGCTTGCCAGGCAGGTACTTACACCACTGAGCTAAATTCCCAGGCCCTATCTTGTTTCTTTAATTTTTCCTGATCAGTAGTGAAAGTTAGCATCATTTTCAGGTATTTATTGGCCACTTAACTTTCCTTTTCTGTCAATTGTTTCTCTTTATCCTTTGCTTATCTTTTTTTATATCAAATTGTTTCACTTTTTCCCTTTCACTTGCAACTCAATATATTCTGAATGTTGATTTCATCAAAATTGTGTTTAAAAAAAAGAAAATTGTGTTTTACAGCTCTTTTAGTTACTTTTCTCTCATTGCTGAGACAAAATACCCAGTGCCCAAAGTTAAGGGAGGTAAGGTTTGCTTAGCTCACAGTTTGTAGAGGTTTCAGTCCATAATCAGCTGGCTCCACGGTAGGGTGACTTTGCAGAGAACAGTTCATGCAGGCAGAAGACAGCAAAATCAAGAACAATTGGCTGTAACAGACTTTTTGCCCCTTTTATACTCTGTCCAGGCTGCTGGGATTCAGGCAGTGCCAAACTAGCCAGTGAACTGATCACACACTGTTAATCCCAGGATCACACACTCTAGATTCTGAAAAAGGTCTTATGACTTTGGGGATTTGGTGGGGGCCAGGGCATCTAGACAAAACCATAACAACAGCCTAAGGTTCTTCTAGCTAGCTCAGGATGAGGTTTTATAAGCATCCAAGCCAATAACCTAGGGGGATAAAACCTCTTAAAGAGAAAGAGAGAATGAAAGAAAGAGAAAAGGAAAGAAAAGACCAAATAGTACTTGTTCCCAACACTTACAGTGTTTTTTTTTCCCCCAAAATACTGGAAATTAACTGATAGATCTATAAAATTCAATGGAAACCACTACATTAAGACTTCGATAACTCTTCTCCACGAAGTCGCCATTCCTTGTCCTCTGGCTCCAAATGTATTGCACCATGAGAGGAAACAGCTGCTCTCTTTTCAGTATTGGCTAGTCTGACTTGATAATGTACTAGGCATGTTGCACTGATGCTATCAGGAAGGCAGTTATGTGGAGCATTTTAAGATACAAAGGTATACAGAGCTCATTTTGAGAGTGCAAGCTCTGGTTACAACTTAACTGAACAGATTTCTGTATTTCTAAACGATGCTTTTTTAAGTCGTAAAATCATTCACACAAAAACCATCAAGATGGACTCTTGTATTTGAAAAGAAGTAAGCAAAATGATATCCATCTATCAAAGTTTGAATATGCAAACTTTTGTGTATTTCTATTATGTGCTCCAATCACTGAATGAAATCCTGGGAACACTCAGTACCTGCTCTTGAATACACGTCTGACAGAAGAAATGTATGTGTAACCTAATTGATAAGATATATCACAGCGTTAGGTGTTACAAAGAGGAAAAAGCAAAATGTTACGGGATCATAGCAGAAAGAGTGAGTAACCATCTAGCTCCTTCTAGACCCAGTTCAAGACCATCCCAACCCTACCTCTTTATACGCCCCCTTTCTGTTTATTTTTCCACAGTTTATTGACATCTGTTGTAGTGTTTCTCTACCCAAAAAGGCTTCAAACCAGTTTCTGAACTTTGACATTATTGATATTGGGTGCTAGATGAATTTTTGATGGCAAAGAGGGGGAAATTTTGATGGCAGGGAGGGAAGCTGTCTTGTGCATTGTGGAATGTCTGGCAGCATCTTGCTGTCATTAGTACACACACACATGCACACACACACATGCACATACATGTTATGATAAAAATGTCCCTCAGGCAGCAGCATAATCACCCTGACTGAGTATTCCTGCATTAAACTTTTCCAGCAAAGCAACCATATTTTCTTCATGTGTGATTCTCTAATACCCAAGACATGCCTGGTGAAATTCTAAGAATGTATTTAAAAGCAGCTTATCCATGTATCTATCCTACCATGAGTTTACTCAAATAGCATATCTGGAGAGCTGGCCATGTGCTGTTTTTCCATGAGATCACAAAAAAAATGTGCAACACAGCCAAAGAAACAGATGCGTAAATAATTACACTGCGAGGAGCACAGCAATGGAGTCCAAGTGTGGCCCAGTGAGGACACAAAGGGAGAGTCTAGGTGTCTGATGCAGGCAGTCAGAGCTTCAAGGCGAGCTGACACTGAGGTGATCTTGAAGTCTGAGTCAGAACTAGCAGTGTCACCTTCCTACACTTCTCCAAAACCCACCCACAGAAATCACCTGCAGGTTTGTTAAAAACGAAATACCCCTGAAAATTCCCAAAATAGAGCTTGGAGTTCTGCACTTGCAGCAAGCATTCTGGGCAAATAATAGGAAGCAAGTTCCGAGAATGGATCCAGTAATTCCCACGTGCTGACGGGAACACTGTGAAGGTACTGATATTTCTGACAGCTGAAATATGTCATGTTTGCCACATATTAAATGAAAGGAATCTGAAAAATATGCATTTTTATGATACAAACTAATTAGAAAAACGGAAAAATAAAAAATTGAAAAATGAAAGATAGAAGTCATTTAAAATTCTACTATCCAGATCTAATTATTGTCTGGTTTTTTCTCTTTTTTATTAGTATGTGTTTGCGGTACATAATTATATTCACCTTAGGGAACTTGTTTGTATACATATTACATCTTAATGTCTTAATCGTTTTTACTTTCCTTTTCTTTTTTAATATTCTCATCTTACACATACAAAAATATAGAAATAATACTGTACCTGTTTTATTTTATAAATTAACTTTTTATTTTTCAATAATTTTAAAGTTGCAAAGATAGCTCATTCCACAGTTTCCTTTATTGTTAACATCTTACATTAGTATAGCACATTTGTCACTACTAACATACAAATATTAAGCCTAGAGTCATTGTGATTAATTCTTCACAGGTAGTATGCAAGTCTGCATTTCTTCCCTGGAATCTTAAGATTTTTTTCCTTTATATTTGATGTTCTGTAACTTTATTACAATGTATTAGATATGAAACTTTCTTAATTCTTTTGCTTAGGACTTTTTTAAGTATGTGTTTCAATGTTACAACACTCTTAGTCACTTTCTCATTGAAAATTGTCTAGACCTTCTACCTCATTCTCTATATTTCTTCTTTCGTGAATTACCAAATTTGTGGTGGACTGTCTAATTTTATATTCCATATCTAGCCATTTGTATTCATTCTAAATGATTTCCTAATGTTGCTAATTCTATTTACTAATTCTCTATTCACTTCTTTCTAGTCTACAGTTTAACAAATCTATCGAGACTATTATTTCAGTGATTCTACTTTTACTTTTTGTCTTTTCCATATTTATTTATTTATTTATTTATTTATGTTTACTTCCCTATATGGAGTTGGTACATGTACATATATTAATTCATTTTTTCAACCCTTCTCCCTCTCCTCCTTTGTTTCCCCAACTCTTAATCCCTTCCCATTTGAAAAAGATCTATCTCCCTATCTGCCTATTCCTATTTCCTGTCTTTTACTTTGCTCTTTATTTGTCATTTGTGTTTTTCATATAAGAGAAACTATGCAATATTTAAGTTTGTGTCTGACTCTTTCTTAATCCAAAATTCTTTTCCATAATTATTTGAAAAACAGATAGTTACAATACTTATACAATAAATATAGATGGATTTTCAAAGTTAAAGAAAATTAAAATGAGAAAAGAAACAAATCTCTAGATGAGGTAACATTTTCTAAGTTTTATATTTCAACTTGGCTTTTATAATCATAAAAGAAATAATTATAATTTGAACATATGAATTTAGTGTGTAGCTTAAAAAAATAAAATTTGAAAGCACATAGTAAATTGAGAACATGCAGATGACAGAGTTACTATCTTTAAATATAAAGGCCTTTGAGTTGATAAGAAAAACACAAAAAACACAATTGAATTGCTAGCATTTTCAAATTACTTTTGTTTGCTAATAATAAAGTAAATACTAATAAAAATATGAAATTAACATCTACTACACTAGCAAAGCTCTTTCCTTTGGTTGGGATATGCAAAGCTTGTCCTCAGAAACATTTAGGGTACCTCAGAGACAGCGGAACACAAGTCATTTTTGAAAAAAAATTTAGCAACATAGACTAACCACCTTAAAAGTATTATTACTTTTTGGCTTAGGAATTTCACTTTTAGGAATCTAACCCAAGAACCAATCCCATATACTTGGGAAGAAAAATTTTGTTCCATAATTTTATAGCAAGGAAATATTGGAAACAGCCTAGAGATAAAAAGGAGAGAAAGCAATTTGTTATATTTGCACCATTAGTCATTAAAACTTAACACTCAAAAACATTTTATAATAAAATAGGAAAATACTCATGCCATAATTTTATGCAAATATTGAAGTATATGAAACTATATGGGGTACAACTCAAGGACTAAAGGAAGAATATATACCTAAGTGTTGACAATATATACTTTTCAGTAGTAGCTTTATTGCTGCTTTCTACCTTTTTGTACTTTTTATATTTTCTAAATATTTCATGATGAACATCTATACATCTACTGACTTTGTAATATTAAATTAATGGCTAAAAAAACCTTTTTCAATACATTGGAAATATCTGGACTCAGTCCTCTTTGGCCTCTCCCCATTGGAAGTACATCATTTCACCTTTCCAGGAAGGCCAATGGGGTTGGCCAGTGTGCACTGAAGTCAAATGAGAGTGCCAAGTATGGGTTAATTTCATCAACAAAACTCAGACATTTGATGACAGCTCTCAAGATTTTGTGTCTGGGATCTTGAAGTATGTTAAAAAGATTTCAAGGTAAAATTTCCCATGAAAAATTGCTAACTCAGAACCCAGCATTTAAAAGGTTAAAACATTTCAAGGTACGTTCTTTTAAACGTCATGTTTTGGTTGACAGAGATTTTGAGACTCAATATTGTTAGGCTTATTTTTATGAAAAATCAGAATGACAATGGTGAAAGGAATTATGTCATTTGAGGTCCACCCAAGAAGCAGACACTGTAACAGAATTAGACTGTTAAGGGAGTTATTGGGAGAAACACCTACAAAGGGTGCAGGTGAAAGGGAACAGGATTAAATAGGGACAACCTTATGACCTCAATACCAACCATCACCCATGGGAGAAGAGGAGAAGAAGGAGGACTGGTAGCAAGAACTTGGAAATACAGCGCGGCACTAGTCAAGTCCTAGAGGCGTCCCCTAGCAAAGGCTATCTGGTTGCAGAGGCTCATACTGCGCAGAAAGTGCCTAATTCTGTTGTTCCTGCTCAGCTAGGAAGGGGATAGGCGCACCATAAGGGTGGGTTCCAAAACTGTACCATTTAAAGACCGACAGCCAGCTGTGCTCTTTGCAAACGTTCTTTTAAGAGAAGGTCTGATTGGTGCACCAACATGGCAACCACAAAAATGTCCAGTACTTAATATATACTTTCTTCCAGAGTCTCCACCTTGCCACCCCCAAAATAAAAGCAAAACCAAAATATCCTCTCCATAAAACATTAAGTCATAGACTGTATCTACAAAAAACGTTAATCCATTACTTAAGTAGAATTATAGAATTCAGAATCTAGCATGGTGTGGCATATAACATGTACCCATTAGTATCTGTCGACTAAATTACATTTTCTTTCCTCTCATCAGGCCTACTAATACATTTTACTAAAGCCAGATACTTAGATTTGACAACTCTACTCCTTACAATAACTCTACAATGTGGACACTGTTAGGAAGTTTTCCAAGTAGATACACTGAGGCCCAGAGTGATTAAGTAAATTACCCAAGGTCTCATAGGTACTAACAGGTAGTGCTAGGTTTCAAACCCAGGACTGCCCTGAAGTCTTGCACATATATGCTCTCTTTGTCTTTGGCTGTTCTAATCAGAGAAACATTAAGGTAGGTGATAGTTGGCAACTACACAGCAAGAGAGCTGGGATGGATCTTAGACCACTGATTCTTCCTGGGTGAACTTCAGAACCACAAGGAAAACTTTAATAACATTGTTAAAGGATGACTGGGCTCCATCCTAGATTAACTACATGACTATTTCTAGCGGGTGGCCCACACATCTGTCTTAATGTGAGACGTTCTGTGTGTTTCTAAGGTTGAGTACCACTGGTCTAGTCCAAACCCTTCTCCTTTTACAGATTGGATCACAGTCCCAGGGAGGGAAAATTGCTACAGACAAAAGCTAAATGTGTTGGAACTTAAGTTCCCATGAAGATTCTCTAATCTGATGCTGCACTCTTAAGAGTTTTCTTGGAGTTTATTTTTCCACTATTTCTTGCGCCACACAATGCAGATGAAAGTCTCTGCTTGTAGGACAGTCCTTATGTGCCCCCTGGTGGGTTGAAATGGTAAGTTACCTTGGACAGTAGGTAAGAGGAAGAAAGTGCAAACATCTCTGTATTGCCTAATCAAAATGCTGCATGTAGATTCATACAAATAGACTGATTACAAAGTGGAAAATTATGTCACCCTTACATGCTTAAGGAAAAAAACCAACACAAGAAAACCCTCACCCATGGGTACAGGCTCTTTCTTCCAAAGACTTGCTATATAATGCCAACTTCATCATGAAGGCACTCCCTTATAAAATAAGAATACTGGGAGAAACCAAACATGGTGATGCACACTTGTAATCCCAGCACTCCAGGAGGCTGAGGCAGGAGGATAGCAAACCTAGCCTGGGCAATTTAATAACACCCTGTCTCAAAATTTAAAAACAATATATAAGGGGCTGGGGATGTAGCTCAGTGCAAAATCCCTCAGTTCAAACCCCAATACCACAAAAAGAAAAATAATAATAATAAAAAAAGAACTCTGGAAGAAAAGCTTCAAATCTTAAGAGTACCTTTTATTAACGTTGTGAAGCTTTATGGTTCATCTTACAGGTTTTGCTGTCATATAAGCAGGGAGATAAATTCTAGCTCCACAATGTATTAATCTCATGAACTTG
The DNA here is from genome assembly GCA_004363535.1 of Dasyprocta punctata. NCBI lineage: Eukaryota > Metazoa > Chordata > Mammalia > Rodentia > Dasyproctidae > Dasyprocta > Dasyprocta punctata. Next base: position 4,556 of record RJWM01041400.1, on the reverse strand, counting down.
TGATTTGCCTGATATCTATTCTTTAGTTGTCTTATCTGTCAAATGGTCATTATCGCCTAATTCACACAGTTGCTATGAATACTAAATATGTATATAAAGTGTTTGGCACTGTGCCTGAAACCTGTTACCCCTCTTTCTGCCCCAAAATGTTCACTGTTACTATTACTGGAAAGACCCACATGGCATGCAGTTCTACCAAGTCTAGACAAAACTCTCAAACAGGGGAAGAATGATTTCAGTGCAGCCTGCACTGCTGCTGTCCCTCTTGTGGTTAGCTACTATTCCCTCCAGGCAACCTGTTATATAACTTCTCTGCAGACAGAATTTGGAACTCTTATCTTTCCTTCATAAAAGTATCATTTGTATGTATCCAAATTCCCAATCTTGAGGAACTCCATTGTAGAAATGGTGAGAAGGGGAGGAAAAGCCAGCAAAGAAGAGCAATCAAGGCAGTAAAGCAACAGTGGGAGAGTAATCCATCAAGTGAAGTGTGTCTCAGATGGAGGCAAAGACCAAATGGGCACGATGCTGTCATAGGCAAGATGATGACTGCAAAGTGACTATCAGATACAGCAAAGTGGAAGTCACAGGTGACCCTAACTAAAGTAACTTGGATGCATTTGTTGAGAACAAATTTCTACTCCGAGTAAGGGACTGGATACACCAAGCACAGATGATTCTTTTGAGCCACCTTTCTGTAAAGAAGAGCAAAGACACTGGATGGTAACTGGAGAGGGAAATGGTTTCTTTTTTCAATGACAGAAATAACAGCATACTTACAATGCCAATGGTAGAGGATTAATGAGGGGAAAAGTGCCAATGCAAGAAAGTGAGGAGAAGTCCATGAGAGGAGCCTCCTCCACAGGGTAGAAGTAGAGAGACTTATGGAAGCACAAACAGGGTGCAGTCACACCGCCTAGGGCAGGGCCGGGTCTGTGGGTACAGATTCCCTCAGGTGGGACCTATCAAAGTTCCCTTCCAATGGACTCTGCTTTCTCTAAGCAGGCAAGGTCATCACTGAGAGTGGTTCCTATTAAATGAAATAAAACCCCAATGCCAGACCAACAGGTTAAGTGCAGTTTCAGAAATACAACTCAAAGATTGATGGCAATGTGGTCTAGTTAAATAATGAGACTCATGCAACACCAGCTTAAAATTCAAGTAACAACAAATACATGTTTGAGCCAGGCACAGTGGCATGGGCTTGCAATATCGGCACTCTGAAAAGCAGAGGGAGGAGCAGCCCAAATTCAAATCAACCTGGGTAACTTAATTCAGGAAGACTCTGTCTCCAAAAAGGAAGGGGGAGGGTGGAGACATAGTTCAGTGTGAAGGCCCTGGGTTTAATCTGGTACCACACACCCCCCAAAAAAAAAAAAAACAAAAAAAAATCACACACACACAACATGTTTTTGATGCTCTGAATTTTCTTTATTTCTAACACTTACTTAAACTACTCTACAAAATACTCTGTAACACTTAAGAAAACCTCTGAAAAACTTCTGTGGAGGGATTAGACGCTAATTATCTACCATCAACACATCACACAAACACTTATTTTCTTAGAAGACGTTTAACTTTGTGGGGTTCTTTTAGGTGACAGTATATTTTGATTCTATATACCACAATTGGAATGTACTCCAAGCATTTAACTTTTCAAAGGCAAAATAAGATACATTTCTTTTAAACTATTTCAGATTAAGATGTATGTAGGTTTGTTTTTATTTTTGTTTTCCTTGAAGTTAAACCTAAGCTCAATCCCGTCTCCCCAGTCACAGCCTTGATCTTTCGGCAGATTTGTACAAAGTCTACTACAGTAACTGCTTTGATTCTTCATCTCCTGATACCAATGGCTCAAGTCTTCACAGGTAGAAGAGGTAACTGGCTAATTTCAAATCTGGTTCCTTATGAATGCTCTGCGCTACCAGGTAAGTCAGCTTGCGTGCATACTGACATGGCGCTGGGATACTAATTAAGCCCTGAAAAAGGAAAAGCAATGATAATAATTAAGAGGATAACTTCCTCAAAGCCATTTTTTCTTCATGAATTTTTTTATCTATTGGTTATATGTATGACAGAATATGTTCTAGGTAAACCATAAACTCAAAGGGCAACCTTAGTCTTTGGGAATTTAAGCTCACCAGCAAGATGGCATGAAGTGCCAGCTTGGGAGCTGGAACATTTCACCTGGCCTCACCTTGGCTTCCTAAGGCCTCATGTTCCTTGAATTTGGCCTTGATAGGGCTCTGAGAGCAGATCCAGCCCAACGCACAGAAACACACGACAGACAGCTACCTATTAATACTTTTCTACTAGGCACATCTGTAGTATCTTAAATTTCCTCATCTGGAACACGTAATTAACAAAATCCTGATTTCCTGCCAGGCTTGCCTAAGATAACACACCTAATAAAGTTCTCTAGAAACAATGAACACTCCTGTTGGAATGGCTATTACTGTTTTGTCTCACAGTCTGGGTTCCTGCCACTGTGGGTTTAAAGAATCATGTTGCATACCTCCTTGTGAAAAGTCAGTACTTCACGATTCACAGGTGAACTGAGGGACAATTTCCAAGTGAGAATCTTTTTTTCCAGTACTGAGATTGAATCCAGGACCTTCACACTAAGCTGCATCTCCTACCCTTTCTTTAATTTTTATTTTGAGACACTAAGTTGCTCAGTCTGGGCTCAAGCTTGCAATCTTCCTGACTCATCCTGTCACATTTACATCAGTAAGCAGCTTTCCCTCACCTGCCAATTGTAGTACAGATGGCACAGTTTGAATGTTAATCGCTGCATGTGGTCAGGCTTCAGACCATTGTCATCATAGACGACGTTATAATGGGTGGGATTAACAGTTCCCCGACAGGCAGCCTGGGTGATCAAGTAAAAGTCATACCTGAGGGGGAAAATGGAATAAATGTGAGAAAGAAGTCAAAGAGAATAAGGCTGAGCTTAAACAACATGCAATGAGTGTTTACTGAAAACTGATTTCCCCAAGGCACTTGCCATTCAGGACGCGTTGCTACCGAGTCCACTACAGTGCCAAGTGGGGCGTTCTGTACAGTGCGGTTCATTTCTGTGAAGAATCGTGGCATGCACTTCTTCCTGACCACAATCACTGACAATCTGGAGCTTAGAACCAGAGAAAGGAAAGAGAGAAATAAAACCAATCCAGTAAGTTTTCTGGTTTGTTTTGGTAATTTAAAAAATAAAACATACAGAAACTCATTTTTAGAAAAACACTTAAAATCAAAATAAAAATCACCCATTACACCTCCTACCCTAGAGAGACACACCATTTTTTAAATTAGGGATTGCCTTCATTTCTTGCAAAAGTGTACTATGCCAAGTCATTTGCTTAATTTATATCACTTAAAGGAGCCAGGGAATGGCCATTAAGACAATAAACTTCAACTGCAATTCAAGGAAAGACTTTCCAGAATTACCCATAGAGATTTTTTTTTCAATTAGCAAATCATTCTCTCAAACTTATTTCTGAGTATCAAAGCAAGAACTATTAGTTCCTATTACTCCTCAAGACATCTCTTCACCATATAATATACACGTTTAGTTTTAATTTAGAAAGTTGGCTTCCTTTAGGTGACCCCTGGGGCCCAGAAAGCTTATATTACCAGACTCTTTATGTTAGACCAATCCAACTACTCTCCAAGGAAAATCTAGATACAGAAATACAGCAAAAGTAATTGGGTAACAAAAAAGTTATTTTATCGGCATACCTTGTGTTGAACAGTTGCAGTGGAATGTGCTTTTATTGTAAGTATCAGAGGAAGAACAGTAACATCATACCTGGTCTTTGAGCCAGATTCAGCCACACTGCTAAGTAGCTGTGGGACTTCATATTCGATAACTGCTCTTAGCTGCCCATCCCCTACTCCGTCACGATACACAATTATCCGGGCTGGCAAATCATGGTTGTGCTTATACCACTCTTTGAGTGCTCCTGAAGAATTTAGTGTTAGGGAAAAAAATGCCAACAAAAATTAACAATCCTCAGTTCAAGAATGCATCTCAGTTCAAGAACAATTCGGTTTGCAAACAAAAGCATTGAGCAAAATTTTGCTTCTGTTTGTAAACTCCCCATTGGGTCACAAACAAGACCACAGCCAACTTCCCCATACAAACACAGCCATCTTACCCAGAACTGTAAAATAAATTAAACTTAAGTACCACTCAATTTTAATATTTAAATAACTCTACTATTCATACCACAGTACAATAGGGAAATACCTAATTTGAGTTACATTTGCAATAATATAAAAATAGATACCTTAGGGGCATTTCTTCACCTATGCTATTTCAGAAATCTTAATAGTTTCCACAGCATGATGTATTCTTAAATTTAACATATCTCTGTAGTCAAATTTTAATATTTAAGAAACAAATTAAAATTTTATTCATTCAAGAGACAAATGCCTAAACCAAATTAATACTAATTTATTCTCTTCAAGCCTTTAAATCTACTCAACTATGTAAGTTTATATCCTTTTCTTCCTTAATGAGCATAAATATGAAAACATAAAGAGCATGACTTGGC
>RJWM01041399.1:0-14908 GCA_004363535.1 Dasyprocta punctata | reverse complement strand
GGAAATGGTTACCAGATTTGAAATAGTACAGCATCTAATCAGATTTGTAGGGTTGTTGTTTGTTCTATTCCCCTTGTTTGGTTGCAATGAGGAGCAGTGTTTGTGGTGAGGATGAAGGAGCAAGGATACTGGATGCCACACCCCTAAAAACAAGTGTTTGTGACCAAATCTTGTGATAAGTGAAGTTGAAGAGATATAGAAGGGAATGATTTTGTAAAACATAAATCTGATAGTGTCACCCCCATAACTGAAGCTCTTCAAATGTTTCCCATTGTTCTTTGAACAAAATTTCAGAATTATAACCTGGCTTAAAGGGCCCCTTGTACTCTGCTTCCCTCTGTTACTTGTATATACCGAGATCTTTGAACACATGTAACCTGCCTAGAAATTTCATATAGGACTCAACTAGTTGGTTCTTTGCTGTGTTCCAATAGCAACAAATTATTGGAGCGAGTGATTTAAGGGATATTTAGGAAGTCAAATCAATAGGATTTGGAGGGGAGAAGGACAGAGAGACTACAAGGATGAAACAGAAGTTTATGCTTGAATAACTGGTTGGTTTGGGGAACAACTGGAGAAGAGGCAGAAAAGATGGTACAATGAGGCTTATGTCAAGTTTGAGGTGGTTGCAAGTTATCCAAGATGCTAAATAGGCAATTGGATACAAGTACTTAACACCTGCCAGATTCTGGGCTAGGCAGTTTCCCATATATTCTCATGTAATTAACTAAAGACAAGTGTAACTAGAAACAATTAACTCTATGACCTAATTTTAAAATAGGTTCTACATAAATTATGTTAATACAGACATTATGAATAGCCCCACATCTATTCATCTAGGGAAATGAGCAATTTATCCTAAGGAGTTAAAAAGTGCCTGATGATTTCAGTCACTTCATTTTCAAAGTATCCCTATAGCACAATTATGGGAAGACTTAAAGAACAAAACAAGTGTAAATGAGTTGGTGAATAACTTTATTTCCATGGAGCAGTTTAAGCTTGTCCTGCTCTTTTATATGAATAATTATGGAGCCAGATCATTTTAAATAAGCCCAGTAGGGGTAAAAAGGGAGAAATATCCTACCACTCCTACCTCTAAAAATACTCATCACTGCATATCACTTTCTAAACCAATTTCTCTAAGGCTTCCCTTTTCCTGTTTTTGGCAAGGTATGAAAAAGTCAAAATTTTTCAAGTATCTCTTCCTCGTAGTTTTTATATTCTATGCATTTTTGCTATACATCTAGGTGCAACATTCCACATTTAAAGACACATTTCCACTGTATCCTTCAAACCTCCAGATGCTAAGCTCCTCAGCAACTCTACCAAGATCTTGGTTCTGAAATATCTTAGAACAATGTCTCTTAATGCAAGGTCTGTAGCCAAGCACATGGGAATCAACAGAATTATTTTCTTAAAACACTTACTTAGATCCATTTCACCAGGTCGCCCAAGCATTTTATAAAGTGGGGCCCAGGAACCTGCATTTTCAAACAGTCACCTGGCTGATCTTCATGCACACTAAAGTTTGAAAATTCTAATGATTTGTTTAAAAGACAGATAATTCTCATTATGTATTTTCTCATCAGAAATAGAATGGAACACTTTCTCATAGAAACGTAATATACTATAACAGTGACTACATTAAGTAAAAATCTAAATCTTCACGTAAAAACAAGAAATTGCCATGAAAAAAAATGGGTTTTGAAAGATTTTACTGACCTGCTGCCACCACTAAAGTAATTGCTGGAGAAAGGATATTTTGCATGCACCTGTTAAATATTGGATAAGTATTCAATGACTACAAATAAAAATACGCTAATTGGAGGTAAACCTAACTAAAGATGGGCACCTTACAATGAAGATGAGAGCAGCAAGGATACACATTACAAAGCAATTCTTAGGTTACGAGGCTCTTTACTTCTCAATTTTGTAACTAATTTTTCTTGTTTACCTCTCAGTAAATGCCTTTTAATGACTTTTCTTGAAAGGTACAACAGAATTGATTCACTGAATTAAACTCTCAATTTTTGGTGACAAATCTTTATTCATTGTTTTTGTATTTGTGTCATTACTCATAGAAAAATTACATTGTTATATATATATAGATATTACAGTAAAACTTTATAATATCACATACATAGAAACAACATAATTTTTTACATTTTATATTTCTTTTAATTTTTAAAATAACTCAAATGGTGATACTGAGGAGTGGTTAAAGCTCTTGTTTTCCAAGTTGTATCTATTTATAAATACTATTATTTGAAAGAAACTGAACAAATGGAAGTGTATTAGACTGAACTTTCACTTATTGTACATAATATGAATTTCTTAAATTTGAAAGAGGGAAGAAAAAATAATTTGTGTAAACATTTTTTATTTTTACAGAACTGCAGCCTTTTTTAAAAATTCAGATACTAACAGGTTAATTTTAAAGTATTTCTCTTTTGCAAAATAAGTAGACAATTCTATTATCCATCAATTAAGCATAGGTAAGAAGTAACAGACAGTGAACAGAAGAGAGATACATATTATGCATGCAAAGAAAATTAAAACTTGGAATGTTGGAAGGGTGTGCTTTGATGTACAAAAGAATCATTGTTAATGTGGGACAAAACCTCCCCAGTATGGAACAGAGATAAAAAGGAGGGAGTTTCTAGCAGATCAAGGTCAACTGAGATATGTGAATAACATAAATGCTATTAATCTAGTAGCGAATGAATCACGGGAGTTCAGCAGGGTATGGTTATGTGGCAGAGTTCGTGGCAGGAGTGTTTTATGTCACTTTGTATTAGATAATGAGCATATTCATCAAAATTCCTAAATACCATCCAAACTGGCATAGAAGAAGCTTTAAGGAGCTTGAGAGAACAAATCAAAGAACTAGATCTGAGGCCCAGAAAGGTAATAGGGATGTTCAAACAGTGCAGTAAGTTTTCGATACTTGCAGGCATCCATACAATCTCACTCTGCAGGAAATAGCGTGAGAACGGATTTCTTAGTTGGATTGCTAGCAGCTTATTATGTCTAATGTCGCCTCACTCATTATGCCTTCATTTATAGTCAGAAAAAACACAGACAGTATTACCTTAAAAGACTAGAAAACATAAAGTTTTTTCTTCTGCTGCTTCTTCTGACTTATTTAAAATACAAAATGAGCTGCATTTCTTTTCTTTAGGAAGCTATAAAATCACTAAGTATAATTCTACTTTTTCAAATTAAAATCTGCCTAAATGTTTGAGACTCTTTTAGCCTAAATCTTATAGTACAAATATACATTTAAAAAATTCTAGATTCCTACCTTTTACAGTTATGAGGTACTGAAAAACAGAAAGGACATGAAAAAAAAAAGAATTGAGAAGAAAAAAGGAAGATCAGTAACGTAACAGTAGACTAATCTAAAAGAGGGGAAGAGAAAAAAATAAGAAAGTGAAATATGGAAATAATGCAAGATTCATTTTTCAATAGTAGACTAATAATATTCTTTTCACTAATGGATTGCTTTTCCACCAATCCAATGGACCAATGAGATTTATTGAATATCTTTTTTTTTTCTCCCCTGCCTCAGCCTCCTGAGTGCTGGGATTACAGGAGTGCGCCACCATGCCTGGCTCTTACTGAATATCTTAAAGAGCAAGCATCCTGAAGTTTAGACCAAGAATGACAACTTAATTTGAATGAAGGTGGAAACAGATACTGAGTTCCTAGGATTTAAGCACCATTTCAACCTCATTAATTCACTTATTCAACAAATATTACATGCCTCAACTGTGCAAGGTATTGAAGTTTCCGTAGTAAACAAGGAAGTTATAATTCCTGCCCATATAAAATTTATTAAGATTGATATGAAAGCCGGGCGTGGTGGCACACGCCTTTAACCCCAGCACTTGGGAGGCTGAGGTAGGAAGAGCATTGTGAGTTCGAGGCCGGCTTGGGCTACAACGTGAGCACAAGGCCGGCCTGAGCTACATAGTGCGACCCTGCCTCAAAAACTAGGGCCAGGAATTTGGCTCAGTGGCTTAAGTGCCTGTCTGGCAGGTGCGAGGTTGTGAGTTCAATCCTCAGTGCTGGAAAAAAAAAAAAAAAAGATTGATATGCATGGCTGCAGTTGGATGAATGGTGTTCTTTAAAAATTAACGTCAGAACTTAATAATCTGATCGTATTTGGGAATATTTTTCTTTGTAAATGTAACTAGGTAAGGACTTTTCATGGTCCGGGATTTAATCCAATGACTAGTAGCCTAATAAGAGGAGAAGGCACAGGAGACACAAAGAAGGAAGTGATGGGAAGACGGGAGTAGAGATTGGAGGGATACATCTACACCAAGGAAAACCAAGAGTAACTGGCAGCCTACAGAGGTGAAGGAAAAATCCTGGGTGGCTTTTCCTGAGTGTCTCCAGAAGGATCAACCTTGAAAATGCCTTGATTTCAGACTTGCTGGCCTCTAGAACTGACACATAATAAATTTCTATGGTTTCAAGCCACCAAGATTGTGGTAATCTATTATGGCAGCCTGAGACAACTAACACAGTGGTGAAGTAAATTTCTACAAAAACGAACACCCAGACTGAAGACTGCCTCACCACAGGGTACACTGAGCATGTGAGTGGCCCAAGGAAACACAGATGCAGATGTGGCACTGTTTTACAAAATCCTCAACAAAAGGACCAAAGGATGAGTATCGGCTTATTAACAGATGTACAGAGTATACGGGCCAGCAGGAACTTTGAGAGCAGCTAGAGTCTCTTACTCATTTTACAGCTGCAGAAACTGAAGTGATTCGTCTTTTGGCTCCCTTTCTTATTTGCCTCAAGAGATTCAGACGGTCCGTCCTATCTCAGGCAGGAAATCTCCATCTGGCCAACTCTTTGAATGATTCAGCTTACATCTGGACTCTCAGGGAAAGAAATTTCTTACCAGTAAGATGGAAACATAAAAATGCATTTCTTTAATAATTATTCTAGAGCACCCACCCTGTCACAGCAAACAATATGAACTCAAGTCCTTTAGAAATGCATGCACAATGCCAGATAAAAGACCTGTTTCATTAAACCTTAGGTAATAGCAAACAAGTATATTTTCTTCCCTTGGGTTAAAACTAAAGGTTTAAAACAAGGCAGAAGAGAAATGAAACCTGTCTTAGTCTTTTCTGGCTGCAATAGCAGAACACCTGAGATTGAGTGGATTATAAACAACAGAGACTCATTTCAAAGATTTTTAACTTCTTCAAATTTTTGACTACTTTCATGGTTCTTCAAGGCCATTATTAAATAGGGTTTACACCATTCTGAAGATTGGGATTGCCAGATCAAGCTGGCAGATTTGGCATCTGTTGAGGGCCTGTTTCCCTTTGCTCACATGGTGGAAGGAGAAAACGATCTTTTTTATAAGGGCACTAATCCTGTTAAGGGATTAGCTATGATCTCATATTAATTATGAGCGTTCTGCCCTAATGACCTAATCACCCCTAAAGACTCCATCGCCTCATACTGTCCCTTTGGAGGTTAAAACTTCAAACCATGAATCTTTAGGGGATGTAAACATTCAGTTCATTGCAAAACTGTAGGACATATGCAACTATAGTGTTTAAAACAAGAACAGGACTTACCTTTCTGGCTTATAGCAGACTAATCATCTGACTAGTCCTAGAAAAATAGAAGCAAACACAAACATACACACAAGACCCTCTTTAATGACCATGAAGAACCATGCAAGTAGTCAAAATTTGGACAAGTTAAGATCTTTGAAAGAACAAAAATTAATCAAACCCAGGAAGAGAGGATACTAGGCTGGGCAGAAAGTGGCTATGTAATCCTCATGGGGATGGAGAAATAAAACTTGGAGCTCAAACAAAACTCTCAAGGGAGCCGTAATGAGTGGAGCCAAGATCCTAGAATAACAAGGAAAAAAAAAAAAAAAAACAGAAAAATAAGCCTGATAGTTCAAGTTGCTTTTCTTTCCGAGGTGGTCACCGTTTGCTTCTGGTTTAGCCCAAGAAATAGAACAGCTGATCCAAAAGTACTTGCTAAGAAGCTGAAACACTAAGCCCAATGATTGGCATTCTCACCATGCTGGGGAGACTGAAAATAAAAATGGAATTCAGGAACTAACTGCCAAAATGGAGGCACCCAAGTAAACACTCCAGGGCTTCATCTGGTGCTTCGTATGCCCTGAAAGTAAGGCAAACCCCAACAGAGTGTAGTCTTGAAGACTTAGATACAGCTTCACGTCTGCTTGCTCCCTGACTGGGTTAAGGTGATGTTCTACACCAATGGCAGTGAACCTACAGCATGTGTGTTGCAGCAGGCCATTTGTTATCACTGAAAGCTCTAGAAGGTTCCCCATCGCTGTTACACTAACTGGTTTCTGGAAAATATATACCATTCTCTCTGAAGCAAGAACACCAGTTAGATTTCCTACAATTTTTCACACAGTGTCCAACCTTTCATGGAAAATTATCAGATACATCTAGAGAGAATACTAGAAGGGGGAAAAAAACATGCTAGAACCATACCCGCTAGTGATACGGATACTGAAATAAACAGACCCAAGCTTTAAAATAATGGCACATTCTCCCCCACCACCCCAACATGGTTCATGAAGGGTCAGCAACAAATGCGCAATGCAGGAAACTAGAAGGGGACCTAGCTAGGAATCTTGGTGACTCAGGAATGGACTTTTCCTCTGAAAACTGTTGTTATGTGAGGGTTTTTTCCAATAGGAAGGAGCTGTGAGGTTTGCCTAGCGGTTCATTTCTTTTCCCTCCAGTCACTGTTCATGTGATACCAGGACCTCTCAAAACTCCTGGCATATTGGTTTGTTACACAGTGTTTGACTTTTTAAATAAAGCTGAATAGTGTGTGAGGGTGAGAAGTTTAGAGTAGGCCCAATCATAAGGTAAGGAATAAGGGACTCAGAACTTCACCAGCAAGTTTCCTGTGAACTGTGGTGGCCATCAGATGCTGACACAGACTATGAGGGAAAAAGAAATGGAGTTTCCATATAGATTTAGTTAATAATTGTTTATTGTTTTTCCTCAAAGGTTATGGCAAACATGGAACAGTCACATATTAAAGAATTAATAAAATCAAAACAAGCCTCCCCATGACCTAATTCAGTTCCTTCCTTGGGCCCCTTCCTTCCCCATCGCCTCTCTCCTTGCATCCCTCTATGGTCACTGCATTTCGCACTGTTCCTCTAAGATGTCTTAACATGCTATACACATTTTCCTATCTTCAACTAAATCTGAGAATGATGAGGTAAGAGCTTTTGGAACCAAGACTAGCATGCAGGAGACCGCAGAGGTCCTCATTCACCTCCCCTGGCAGCATGAAATCCCTGAGAATGAAGGAAAAACTCTGAGCCTGACGAGAGCCTCCATGGAGAGGGAACTATTGGCTCCCCAGTAACTGGGCCCAGGGCAGGCTATGCTCCGGTCCATTTGTGTGAGGCGCAGATTTCCAGGCTGAAAACAAAGGAGAGAGGTTTTGCCCTGTTTATTGCTTCCTATAATTACTTTTAGCAGCGAAGCAGTTAATGTTGTATTCCTCCTCTTGGCTAAGATTTTCGTTTTTTATTGGCACTGTCTTATCCCTGGAGACAATAGCAGATTGTTTCTGGTGTGCGCAGAAGGATCTTGTTCTGGCAGGCAAGGTTCCAGTCAACAAGCTTCACATCCTCTGCAAAGAACGTGCGTGTGCCTTGTTCGAACCTGACTTTCAAGTATCTTTCATAAAGACAGTCATCCAAATCACAACCCGCAAGGCGTTAGGAACTTGCACAAAACTGAAACCAAAAATACTCCGAAGGAAGCTTGAGGTTAGAAGCAAACCCAAAAGGGTCAGAAAAGGAGGCCACTGCTGAAATCGTTGGGCCCAAAGGCTCCAGATCCAAACTCTGTTCATATTGCCTGCTTAGCAAAGGTCTTTCTTTTTCCTCATACCTCTGCCCTGCTCAACAGCCTTCAAACGGCTATATTGGGTAATCGTAACCGCAGTAAGCAGCCAGATGAGCAGCTTTTCTGGCAGGAAGGGAAGGAAATTAAAGCAATTCAGAATTCCCTACTTGGGCCTGAGGGTCCATCAACAACCTAGCCCCCTAACTTCCAGGCCGTAATTCCCTCTCCACCAGCTGCTACTTCACCATCCCTCCGTCCCAGGAAGACAGTATCGTGTACGTGGCCTCTCTGAGAGACTTTCTTTGAAGACAAAAATCTGAACTAAGAGAAACAATTACTAAGATCTTGGTACAGCATAGTTCATAAAGCACAGAGCGTTTAGGGCAATCATATCTCAAAAACTATGTAAAGACAAAGTTTAAAGATAAGGCAACAAACTCATCAAGGCAAAGGAACTTACCAGAGGTCACACAATTGATAAGTGACAAAAGTTAGTTATTAAAATCAGATTTTCATCAATTGTGGGTTTTTTTAAACACATTGTTCATTTCATTAAAAGTCCATCTTTGCAAATTTAAATAAATAAGTAAATAAATATAAAATCAGGTTTCTACTGGTGGAAAGACAAATCTCCCATGCAGAGAAATGCCAAAGAAGTTATGGAGGTACTGTCCCTTTAAGGAGGTGAGACATAATTCCCAACTTCAAATGGGTTAGGACTTCCTTCTGTGGGCTGGGAGGTAACTTGATGGCAAGATGCTTGCCTGGCATCTGTGAGCCGTTATGTTCAGGTTCCAGCACCATAACAAAATTTAAAAATGGGACTTCCCTCCAAAGGTTGCAGTGAGAAATGGAAGTGATGTCACAGTGGAGAAACCTGACCAGCACTGCCCCAGGGAGGTAATCAAGGTCAACATCGACAGTGATTTTCACGTTAATAGTATGCACCCCAATTGATAAGTACAGCATTTTATTTCTGTGATCTTCCTCCTGAAAAACTGTAGCTTCAGTCTAACTATGAGATAGACATCAGACACATTCCATTTGAGAGACCCCCTTCACAACATCTGCCTAGTACTCAACAAAATTATCACGCTCATCAGAGACTAGTCTCTCACGGAAGCATGGGAAACCATAGCAACCAAGAGAAGCCTAAGAAGACATGATGACCAAGTGTGGTAAATCCATCTTGAACCATGGGAGGAGGGGAATAACCAGTTACACACTGACTTTTTTCTTTAGACTTACAAGAACAAGACAGGGAACACAGATGAAAGAACATTGTTATCCTTGGTTTGTATTCAATCACCTAAAAGAACTCAAGCACTCGGAAGAAAAGCATAGGAAAAAAAATATAAACAGAGCCCAACAATAATTGGCAAGTAGTATTTTTTTCACTTTTTTTTGTTTTTGCAGCCTAAGGGATTGAACTCACAACCTCATGCCTGCCAGAGAGGTGCTTAAGCCACTGAGCCAAACTCCCAGCTCTAAGCCTTTTGAGGCAGGGTCATACTATGTAGCTCAGGCCAGCCTTGCACTAGCGTTGTAGCTCAAGCCAGCCTCCAACTCACAACGCTCTTCCTACCTCAGCCTCCGGAGTGCTGGGATTACAGGCGTGCGCCACCACGCCCGGCTGACAAGTAGTATTTTCTAAAGGTGGCCAAACTTAATATCTACACCACCCCCACATCCTTCTTATAAAGCTACATTAGCACACTGCATCAGAGTCCATTGTTCTCTTCCCTTCAAGCTATCTGGACCAGTGACTGGGCCATTTGATAGAACGTTGTAAAAATGAAGCTACATGCTTTCTGAGGCCAGATCACTCAAGGCAATATGGCTTCTGCCTTAAATTTGGACCCTGAACTAGGGTGGGACTGACAGCTCCTGTAGGCTCCTGCCTTTGCTTTTTAAGCTGGAAATGAGGTATTTGGCTAAGAGGCAGAGGTTTTATCTTTGGTGGGCCAAGCCTCCTGAGAAGAGAAGGAAAGACACGAAATGAGGGTGGGTGTTTGTTGGACACATAGGCCTGAGTCTCTTGGAGACAGGAGATTGAAAAACAGAAAGAGTCAAGTTCTTGAAAGATCTGGTGAGCCTCTCAGCTCAGTTGTGGCTCTTTTAGGGACCAGGAGGTGAAAGAGATATCAACAAGACTTCAAGGATAAGATAATGATGTTGGTTACTTTTCACTGAATTAATACAAAGTTGAGGGGCATGGATTTGTTGTGGTAAAACATACATAATATAAAATTTATCATTTTAACCATTTTAAGTGTACAGTTCAATGGCACTAAATACATTTATGATGTTGTAGAACCATCACCGCCATCCATCTCCAGAACTTTTTCACCATCCCTAACTGAAATTCTGTGTCAATTAAGCAACAGTTCTTCATTCTCCCTCCTTCTAGTCCCTAATACCCACTTTTCTTACTCCTTCTCTGCAGCTATAATGAAATATCACAGATTGAGTACTTTGCAAGAAAAGAAATTTCTTTCTTACAGTTATGGAGCTTGGTAAGTCCAAGATTAAGACACCAGCAGCTATAGTGTCTGGTGAAGGCTGCTTTCTGCTTCTAATATAGCTCCTTGTTGCCACATCCTCACACAGCAAAAGGCAGAAGAGTGGAAAGTGACTAGTGCATGTAGGTGTGCAAGTACTTTTGTGTCACTGGGTGTGATTCTTTAGGGGGTACACCTAGTGGGAGAATCACCTTGAATGATTGATCTCTTGGATCACCTGATTCTGAAGTTCCCCCAATTCCCTTTCATCTCCAACATTTGCTTAAATCCTCTGAGAAAAACCTCATCCTGGATCCCTGCTGTCTTCTCAGTCCTTACCATAGGCAGCTGAGCTGCAGATTGGCAGTAATACAAAAGTTACATCTCCAGCCTCAGCTCTGAGCGTAACACTGCCCACCAATTCTTTCAAAATTTTAGAATCCCACCACCCACACCTTCAATGACTGTTCTAAACCATCACCCTACTCCTCAATTCCCAAACCCTTTTGGGCCCTCTTCTCTCAACAACCTGCTCTCCAAGTAACTAATCCTGTCCCTTGAGACTCAGCCCACTTCTGTGAATGGGCATTACGTCCCTCTGAGGGCGAGCCCTCCATGACATAATTACTACCCAGTAGAACCCATCTCTCAATGGTTCTCCAGCTCTCAATACCCTCATTTTGGAGACTAAGCCTCTAGCACCTGGGAATTCCAGGAATGATCATACCCAAATCATAGCAGTCAGTAAGTATATTACAGTTTACCAAAGTGTCACTTGCAAATGCAAAGACTATAGACATGGAGCAAGGGCCAACTCACTTCTACAAGCTCTTCTACATTCACACCCATCTATTTTTCCTTCACTCCGTGCACGGGGAATGACTGTGTTCTCCTCGAGTCCCAGCTGCATCTCTCCACAGGACTCTTGACACTGTCACCCTTTGTTCTAACAGAAAATTTGATTCACCAGGAGTCTCCTGCCTCCACATAGGAGGAACCGTGGGAGTGTTAAATTACTGTGTGAGAGCCCCTGGCCCTCATCTCTCACACAAGAGCTTCATGTCCTTCCCAAGACTTATCGCCAGGTTGTTCTCTCATTATACACCTATGACCTTTTTCTCCCTTAAACGTAAAGCTCAAGCTTTAACATGCATTTCTGTATCCCACCTTCATATCATCGTTCAGATTGGTTTTTTGCATCTGTAATTCCTTTTCTCTGCCTCTCGACCCATTAAAAAAAAAAGTAAGAATCTATGCACTATCAGAGGATATGTTTATTGTTATTATGATTTTTGGTTTTAAATGGACATACCATGTGATCAAGTGAAACCATTTGCTCCATGTTATAACACCATTCCTTAACCACCATTCTTTAGCCTTGCAAAAAAAAAAAATGCCCGTGGTTTTATACTATTGACAGTAACATCTAGTCCAGAAGCCATGTTCTGAATTTAAGGTAAAGGGATATACCAAAAATTTCTTCTGAATAATAAATTTTTTTCTCTTGCCACTCTTAGTAGATATGACTCTATAGTTATATGTAACATCTGATTATTAAAACCAAAGTGTTTTTAATGATACTAATAGATGTCAGGCAATCTAAATATTTAAGGAGTTTATAATAACTTGATCTTCTGATTATTAGTAGTTACAAAATTTTCATGTATAATATAATTCTTTTGATTTGCTCAAATTGACAGTATACATCTTTCCTTGAAGACTTCATATAGATGAATCCTGACTTCAATGTTTTTTGTTCATAATAACATTTCCAAGGAAAAAAGCTAAAGTCTAAACTTAAAGCTAGTTTTTAAAATAATTTAACGAAGATGGCCACCCAGATGACACCGTGACAGGGAGGCTCCCTGAATATACCATCAAAATGCTGGAATATAAACTAATATAAAAACAGAGAGAAGGAAAAAAGAGGGAGATGGGTCCTCTGGACCCAAGAAGAATCTAAAACGAGAACTGTAGCCCACTGAAAGAGTAAAAGAATGAAATAAAGGCGGAGACCAGCAGCACCTCTGTCCGGAGCAGAATCCAATCAGCGCTGCGACCCGAGCTGAGAAGGTACGATCCTGGTGCTCTTGATACGCGGGGGAGTTGCCGGTAGATTTGCTGCGGTGTGGCGGCCCCTAGCCCCCGACCCCCGAGGGAGAGCGAGGGACAGCCATCTTGAGACCAGAACTGCACCTAATTAGGCACAGTTCCTGGAAGGCTGCAGCAGAAACGGCGCGGGTGCCCTGGGGGTGATAGAGGAGTTTGGCGGATGGCCCTGTATGGTTAACCAGACAGCAGCCCCATCCTCTCGTGCACCGCAGTAGACATTCACGGAGCAAAAACAGGCTTGGGAGAGGCAGTGGACCAACACGGCCTCACGGGCGAGCCCAGGAAAATGCCAAGACGGAAAGGCAGAGGGCGCTCTCCTGACTCCGATACAAGCAGAACCGATTCTGGGGACGCTAATGCTGAAATGGTTGGGAGTCCAAAAATTAAACTCTCAGAGGAGTTGACAACAGAAGTGGGGAGACAACTCCACGAAGCTATGAAAGAAATTAAAGCAGCACTGTTAACCCAACTGAGAACTGAAATGAAACTCATAATCGGGGAATCACTAAACGCCTCTAAAGGAAACATAGCAGGAAAGGTGGAAGATGAAAAATCAAAGGAAATCAAGAATGAAACTAATAAAGAATTAGAACGCATTAATCAGATTCAGAGAGATTACCAGGACATCAGAGACTCCAATAAAAGTTGGCAGAACCACTTGAAGGAAACTAAGGATAGACTTTCGTATCTGGAAGAAAGAATGAAAACTTGGGAAAAAGAAAGGAGAGACTTTCTCAAGATAATTAGAAATCTGGAAGTGGCAGTACAATGGCTGCAAGACAACCCAAGGAAACATAACTTACGAATAAAAGGTGTGAGTGAAAAAGCAGGGGTCAATACAAACCAAATTAAAAGACTATTTACAGAAATAATTTCAGAAAACTTCCCAAGCATGGAAACAGGAAGAGACTTTCAGATAACTGAAGCATATAGAACTCCAACTAAACTTGACCAAAACAGGCCTACACCCAGACATATAATAATCAAGATTCCAGAAATCCAACACAAAAACATGATATTAAAGGCTATTAGAGAAAGGAGACAGATTACCTACAAAGGAAGGCCCATCAGAATCACGACCGACTTCTCAACACAAATCATCAGGTCAAGAAGAGCTTGGGGTGAAATATTTCAAGCCCTGAAGGAAAATAACTTCCAACCCAGATTAATGTACCCTGCAAAATTATCTTTTAAAATCAGCGGAGAAACAAGATACTTCCATGACAAAGAACAGCTAAAAGAATTTATGACAACCAAGCCAACTCTACAGAGAATACTGAAGGACATTCTAGTGAGAGATAAAGAAGTCCACTGCTCCAGAAAAAGCGACAGAGAGATACCACCGAGCAGGGCAGACAAATGAATAATCCATTAACGGGATTTAAGTCCAGTATTGTTTTCAATGAGCTGTTTAGTTTAACCCTATTCAACCTCGACCGGCCTAGCTTCATCATAAATGATGACAAAGGCAGCTATTGTAAAGATAGCAAAATTTATAAGGGTAGCCTTCAGTGATATATGATCACCCTGCTTCAAAACCAGGTATTACTTTCACTGCTCTGTTCAGAGGGATTTTAACCTATTTTAGTATGATTGTGTTACAACAGATGATATAGGCATCTGCCTTGAAACTAACATGAAGCATCATAGAAATCAATGCTACATTACTATGTATTCCCCCATTATCTTATCTGTTATTGGTTTTTCAATACTATCTCGTTTGACTATATTTGGCCAATTGGTAAGGACATTTAGTTAGAAGACAATAAGAGGTACTACAAGGGGAACCGAGGAAGGAAGATATGAAAAAAAAAAAAGACATAGTTTTATATAAGGGTATCCGTAAGATGGTTTAAAAGTCTATACTACTAAATGCATTAACTGGCAAGAGAGAACAGTTGGTATTCATAAGACCAGATCAATCCTACATGTCTTTACCTGTCAATCTGAACAGCCCCCTTAAAGGTAACAATATACAATGTTGCAACCACTGTAAAATTCCAACCATCTACAGTACTAAACCTACAATTTTACAGTATCGGATATGTTGTTATTGTTTGCTGATCTCTTTAGTTTTTTGTTTCTTTTATGTATGATCATACTTTTATGCTTTATTGGTTTCACTCTGAACTATTTTGCTTGGTTATATTAGGTCTGATGTTATGGGTAGTTATTTCAATGATAACAAGAGGTATTCTAAGGGGAAAAGAAGGAAGGAAGAGGAAAGGAAAAAGACATAAATTTATAAATATTCATAAATAAGACAGTTAAAAAAAAACCGTATTGCTAAATACAATAGCTATTGAAAAAGAAAAGTTAATATACCTGAATTGATGAATCTTACATGTCTATATCTGTCAATATCCCCAACCCCTAGGAAGGTAATGATATGCA
>RJWM01041398.1:0-14912 GCA_004363535.1 Dasyprocta punctata | reverse complement strand
GTAGTATATAGGCAGGACCTGGGATCAGCCTGGCACAGGGGCTCTGGACACTGAAGTGGGAGCATGCCAAGGTAAAGGTGGATGGAGCATTCTGACTAGGGGCTTCCTGGTTGTGTCTAGGAATTTCATTTTGCCCTGACACACTTTCTGGGATCATCTTCTTCCTGAGGTCCTGTGGCCATGCTCTGCTGCCCACTGCACCTGGGTTGAGAGCTCTGCTGTTCATGCCATGGTCTGCTGCTGTTGCTGAAACCTCATGATGTAGCATATCTCTCCCCCAGATGATGAGTCTGGCCTCCCTTCTGTGAGGGTATTAATGTAGAGAGATCAGCGTTTCAGAAATTACTGCCATCACATGAGTTTTCAGAGATGCAAATAAGACTTTTTACTCAGTGATAAAGGTTGGGTAAAATTTTTGTTTTCAAAATAAGTAATGATATTGGTCTCTATATAATTACTTATAGTTAATTTTCATACTAAGGCAAAATTAATGTTTGGAGTTTTAGAGAAATACTTTTATGACTTAAAAACTTGCAAAATTTAGATCATTTAACGGTATTTTTAAGAAGACTAAATCTGAGGTGGGCACAGTGGCGCGCACCTGTAATCCCAGCACTCTGGAGACTGAGGCAGGAGGATCACTGCAAGTTTGAGGACAGCCTGGGCTACAAAGTGAGTTCAAGGCTGGCCTGAACCATATAGCAAAACTTTGCCTCAAAAAAGACAACAAATAAGCAAACAAACAAACAAAACCCCTAAATCTGGATGAGGTAGATGTGATGTGAGGTATTGTTTTATTGCCATCTTTTTGAGAAATGACTTTTCTTTCTTCAGAGATTAGGGTTTCAAATGGCTCCCTGGAAACTTTAGAACTGGTGCTATAAGTTAAGAGATAGTAACAAATTTTGTTCAGTAAAATATCTTCAGAGACCCCCTGCAGATGCACAGGAAAATGTGAGTTTCTCTGGGGATCTGGACTGGTTATCACAGAGGCTCAGCCTTTGGGAGACAACACCCATCTCTGGGTCTGTACAGGAGGAAGAGCGTGTACCCTAGTGCATATCATTCCTCTAACTTTTTACTTGGGAATATGTTATGAGTCTTCAAAAGCAATATAAAACTCTTGAAAGCTATATCAATTATGAGTAATTATCCTGATGTAGAAATATGGGTAATATTTTTAAATTTTTTTGTTTTGTCTTTTAAAAAACTTTTTACAAAGAGCAGACACTATTTTTGCAATAAAAATGGTAAAAAGCATAAAAGTACTTTAAAATCATGCAAGATTTAAAATGGAAAATGTCAAAGAAGAAAAGAGAAGACAGAACTGGCAGACTAAAACCTGCAGCCTAGGCCTGGCCTGTGACCTGCCTTTGCACAGCTCAGAAGAGTTCTACATTTTCAAATGGTGAGAGACTATAAAAGAACATGAAATTCACATTTCAGCATCTGGATAGCTGGGAGCGCAGTCAAGTGGCTCATGAGTGCAAATGGCCTGTGCTACACTGTGCATCTCTGTGGGGAGACTGAGTTGCAAATACTGTCTATCCTGCAGACTGTGGTACACAGTGAACATACTCATGTTTCCAGCCTCAGTCAACTCCTGACCAATTGTTTGAATTATGCTGAAGTGAATCTCAGACATCCATAATTTCATCCTATGTTGTTTAAATTAAAAACACTGAAAATTCATCAAGTAGACATGCATTGAACACTGGAGCTTACAAGGTACAACAAGGGAGATGGAGCCAGGGCTGAAGGGAGGGAAACCCTGCAAAGGGGACCCTAGTATTCCCCTCAGCAGTGGGCCCTGAGGTCAGGAAGAGGCTATGATCCCCACACCATGCACCACCAGTGGTGAGTCACACTGCCCAGGTGCATATGGCGTCTCCCACATAGACAGCATGTTAGGCCACAAAACAAGTCTCATTATTTTTCAAAAAAATTGAAACAATGAAAAATATTGTGGTCATAGTGCAGTGAAACTAGAAATCAGTATCAGAAGGAAAAGTAAAAAGTCCACAAATATCTGGAAATTAAGCATACTCTTAACCAATGGATCAAAGAAAACCAAAGAGAATTAAAATATATCTAGAGACAAGTTAAAATAAAAATATAAAAATTTTACGGAATGCAGAAAAAGGGGAGGGAAGAAGAAATCTGAATAGATGATCTCAAATCAATGACCTACATTTGCCCGCCGCGTGTAGGAAGAAACCAACACATTTACACTTAAAGAGAACTAGGAAAACCGACAGCAGGACAGGGCCAGCAGGATACCTCTTTCCAAAGCACACAGTGACCACAACCACAGTTGTTTCTGCAGATGCGGGTCAGCTGAGTGCACTGTGGGCCCCGGGGCGATAGGGTGCTGGCCAGTCTCGTGTCAAGCAAAGCCTCCTCACGCTTCCTTCACACGTGTGCAAACCTTGTGGCCTTCAGTGGATACTGGATTGGGTAGGGAGTCTGGGGACAGGAAGTGGAGTCCGGCGTGTGTTGCCCATGGTAACAATAGCTAGTGTGATCTGCTCAGGTCACACCCTTCTTGGAGGTAACTGAGTTCACCACCCACTTACCTGCTTTGTTAGGCCTTCACAACAAAAAGAAAAGGTTTAATACAGGCCTCTGTAGAAAAAATAGCTTCATCCTGTTAAGGGGAATCATGTGGAAGAATTTCCCACAAGGAAATGCAAATAAACACACAGAAAGAGAGGTGTCAACACTTGGTGGACTTCTACAAAGAGACTTCATAAACTCTTGCCACCAAAGGTTAAAAAAAAAAAAACGCCAGGCATTAGCAAATTTATTTTTTCAAAATAAAAAATAAAAAGGGCCGAGGATGTGTGTTATGGTTTTGTTATGGTTTATATATTGTGTCAACTTGAGAAGTCTAGAAGCTTAATTAACTCAGCAGCTCTACATCCTGGGGTGTAAAGGACAAGCAGTTACCTGTTCATTGTATCAATTTGAGAAGATTGGAAGTTAACTGAGAGACTCAGCAGGGAGCCAGGGTTCTTGCTTTGTAAACATCCTCAGCCTGTGCAAGAGGAGGGCAGGCAGATGGTGTGAGTGCTACCCCGACCCCAGGGGAGCAGCCTGCATACTATAAAAGGTGAATGAGGAGGGAGTGATTGCTACTTCTTCCGCGGAGCTCCAGGTTTCGTCTTCAGCTTGTACATCGTCTCCTGGCTTCTGGCACAGACTGTTCTGCTTCTTCATAGACTCTTCAGCCTTCCGTTGTAGATTCTTCAGTGTTCTGTCATAGACTCATTGACCTCCCGATACGGACTTGCATAGGACACTACACTAAGCTCCAGCCCTTGGGCTCAACCCTTCACTCTCCAGCTTGTAGACACCCTCTGCACACTCCTTTATTCAACTTTGTGGCTGACCATTGTAAGCCAATCTTGTTATTTCTTACACAGTTGTGTATCTTGTGTTGTATCTGTTTCTCTAGTAAACCCTGACCGATACAAGTTTGTTTCTAGATGTCTCCCCAAAGCCTCAGTCATAGAGGTGGACTTCTAGAGTTTCTGACTGATTCATGGTCCAATGCTGGGATTATGGGTGTGAGTGCTACACTTGCCCTGGGGCAGGTAGCCTGTCTACAATATAAGGGAGAAGAAGAGGCTTGCTCTTGTGCTCCTCCCTTTCTGGACTTGCTACTTTTGCTGTCTTCCACTGCCATGAACAGTTGCCCTCTGCCATGTGACACTCTGCCTTAGAGCCAGTCCAGTATGGACTGAAACCTCCACAAACTGTGAGCTAAATAAACCCTTCCTTCCCTAATTTTGGGTGTCAGGTATTTTGTCTCAGCAACAAGAGAAAAGTAACCAATGCAATGTTGCTCAATGCAAAAGCCCTAGGTCAACCTCAGTACTGAAACAAGCAAGACGGAACACTTTCCAAGCTTATCCAGTAAGGCTGTTTCTACTCTGACATCAAAATCAAAGACATCACAAGAGAATGATTTGACAGACCATCACAGCAAGCAGGACTCAGTCCAGGAACACACAGCTGTGTGTTCAATCAACATAGTAATACCACACCTGAACCTGAAAGGATGAAAGCCTTCTCATCAAAAGCAGAAAAAGCATTTGACAAAATCCACAACACTTCATGATTAAAACAAACTAGGAACTGGAGGAAACTTCCTGAGCTCAATGTATAGTATCTATGAAAAACCTACAATTGATGTCATACTTGGTGGAAAAAGCTGAAAACGATTTCTTAAGATCAGGAAAACAAGGAGCCAGTTCTTGCTGTCTATTCAACATAGTGCAGGAGGCTCTAGCCAAAAAAGTTAGGCATGAAAAAGTAGAGCTGGGTATGGTGGCACACATCTGTAATCCCAGCACTTGGGAGGCTGCAGCAGGAAGATAATCTTGAGTTTGAAGCCAGCCTGGGGTACACATTGAATTCAAGGTAAGCCCAAACTACATAGGGAGACCCTTTATCAAAAAACCAAAAACAGAAAACAAAGGAAAAGAAAAAAATATAAGGCATCCAGACCTACAGGAGGAAGTAAAACCATGTATATTTGCAGATGACCTGATTTTGTACACAGCAAATCCTAAGGATTCTACAACTATTTCAGCAAGGTTGCAGAATACAAAATCAAAATACCCTAAGCTCATATGACAGACTCTAAAAGCATTTTAGGCAAAAATTATGCATAGTCAGGCCCTTACACATCATTGTGAAGCAGCCCCCTTTTCTGTATAAGGCCTGAACAGTCTGTGTACACAGAAGACAGACAGCATGTTATCATGAAACTCACCCTGACCTACTCGGTCAGGCCCTTTCTTGCTCATGGATTCATAGATCAGGTGTGAAATTAATATGTATGAATCTCAAAACTGTCAAAGGGAAGTTGCAACTGGGTGTCAGTACAAACACTGACTTTTTGGGCAGCTGTTAAGTGTGGCCCTCCAGAGCCAGTGCAGCAGGGAGAGGGCCCAGCTGGCCCTGGGCACTTGGGGTCCTAAATCTCACTTTGCTGAAGATTTGAGTCACAGTTGAGTCTGTCCAGCAAGGGTGGACCCTCCTTTTGGAGGCCCTCCAACAGAACCTGTGTTCACATGTATCCTTCAAATGCACCCGTGACCATTACAACTCGGGGTCTTGTCTCTACCCTGACTCTTCAGCCTCTTGCTGGTGACTCAAGTAAGTTGTGCCCTACTCTGCATCCTCTGCTCTCCTGTGCAGCTGCACCAACATGCACTGCAGGCAGCGGGCAGCCCTCCACCATGAGCACACAGAGGGGAGTGGCTGGGTCCTCCCTGCACTCTCAGTACGGCTTTTTTTTTTTTTTTTTAAAGATTTCATGTATTAGGAAAAATGTGGTAGTTGTCTGGAGTCTGGCTTATTTTGCTTAACAGGCCAATCTCTGGTTCCACCATTTCCCTGCAAATATTTCATTCTTCATAGCTGAGTAATACTCTATTCTGTATAAATAACACCATATTTCCTTCATCTACTAATGGGCACCTAGGCTGGCTCCATGTCTCAGCTTTTGCGAATTGTTTTGCAAGAAATACACATATGCAGGTATCCCCAAAATTATGCTGATTTTAATTCTTCAGGGACTTAACAATAAGTGGTATAGCTGGGTCATTTAGAAGCCCTATTTTTAGTTTTCTGAAGTGCCTTCATACTGATTTCCATAGTGGCTATACTAATTTATATTTCCACCAGCAGCGGAGAAGTACTCCTTTCTCCCTTCATCCTTGCCAGCATTTATTGTTTTTTGTATTCTTGATGATGGCCATGAGATGGAACTTTAATGTAGTTTTGATTTGCATTTCCCTAATGGTTAAAGATGTTGAATGTGTTACTTTTACTGAGAGGAGTTATTCAATTTATACAAGTTAAGTGCAGATATGTGTGATTCCATAGCACAAAAAGCGTCATAATAGCTAAAAGGTTATAACCCACTGGTGGAAAGAACTGTAACTTGAAGAGGTTAATATCCTTTTAAGGAAAAATTAATATGAGAGACACAACACCCCAAAAGAGAGCAGGCAAAGAACACACAGAAAACACAAGTAGCCAATAAATATACAGATGAAATGTCCCACTTTAAATAAGTACACAGAGGAAACACCCCATCTTATAGTAGATCAATCATATATCCACAACTTCAGCTGTTAGCACCAACAGAGTATCCGTGCTGCACAAAAAATGGACACTCAATAGTCTCCTTTTCAGAAAGGCTGCCAATTTGGAAACACACTGAAAGGTGTAAGAGATGTGACCCGTCACCATGGTGTCACAAGAGTGGGTGTGCAACGGTGCTTCTAGGTCACCAAGGTTCATAACATATCAGATGTGGTTGCACCATCCTGTGAGCTGCAGTCAAAGAAAACTATTTCCAAGTCACATGTAAGATGCAGGTAGATGATCCTAGTTATAAACTGGCAGACAAGTTGTTTATGGTTTTTGGAGAACTTACTCCAGGGTTCACACACAGACCCTAGTGCTTGTGCTGCACCTGGGGATGTTGTAATTCTTAGTCATTTGTGTCTGTTCAGTACAAAAGGTAGGGATGAAAATTCAGAATCTTTTTTGATCCACACTGACAAACTGGCAGGGTTAGAAATTTTAAAAGGGGCCAGGGATTTAGTTTAGTGGCATAGCACCTGGCTGGCCAGTGCGAGGTCCTGAGTTTGATTCCCGGTACTCCCCCCCCCAAAAAAAGATTGCTTCAGGGCTGGGGACGTAACTCATCGGCACAGTGCATGCCTGACAAGTGTGAGGTCCTGAGTTTGATTCCCAGTTCTTAAAAAAAAAAAAATTTTTTTTTTAAAAATGTTTGAAATAAAAATTTTAAACAATTTGTTAGGAAACCTAACCCATTCAAAGATGAAGTACAAATCCATGAAACATATTTATACTACAAATGCAGAAGGGCAATTTCTTATATTTATAGCAAGGACAAGTTATCTTTGCACAGTGGTATTATAGGTGATTTTAATTTTTTTGTATACTTTATTTTCAAGACTTTCTAAAATGGACATGCATTATTTAAAAAATAAGACAACCTTTTGAAGGCTTAAATGACATAGAAAATCACTAACACCACTTTTTTCAATAAGATGCAAAACAGACAAAGTGGAATCAACAAATAGACATGGTTTGTTTCTTGTTTCTGGAAGCACCCACTACCCAAATCCAGTGCAGGCCTTGCTGGGCTGTTCCACACTGCCTCAGCAGAGGCTCTATCCAGAGTTTCATCCTGGCTGCAGGGTATCCGGGAGCAGAAAATCAACCATTGTTGGCTACGGATAGTTGGCACAGTTCACTACCCAGGGGCTTAACAACAAGACATGCCCAGTGTTTCCCTAGGTTCACCTTGTTCCCAAGGAGGACCCATATGGGCACAGCCATTGCAGTTGTGAAATTACATTTTAAGAAAAATAAATATTCTGCATAATGTATTTACAAGGATCAATTGTTTTATCTTGTACCCTAGTTACTGTAAGATGGAAAACTGTAATTTGACAACTATGAAGCATATTCTTGGTTGGTTGTGTCAGTTCAACATAGAATGTGGGCTCCAAAATCTTTTCTGATCTATATTTGTAAATATACAAAATTGCAAATTTTAATGTGCTTAGAAGTTTGAAAGAAAGAAACAGAAATGATTTTCTTGGATCTCCTGACTCCTTCAGAGATGGAAATGTACAACAATGTCTTCCTACTACATGGTGGCCAAGGGGCAGTTTCTCATGTTCCTTTCGGATGCGAGAGACTCAGGGACTCCGCCGTGGCTTTTGGTCACAGGAAACATCTACTACCAGCTATCACACAAAAAGCACAATGTGCAGCCTCCGACAGGGACAGCAGGACTGTTTTTAGAATTTGAAGAGATCGATGAAGTGCTGTGGAGACACGGGCGTGAAGCAGCTGTCTGGGTCAGCTGCGGTGCAGGGGTGTCCTGAATCCTGCGGGGGAGGAGATGGGTCAGGAGACATTATTACTACCTCTGCCAAGCCATATCGAGAGAGAAGTCACAATGTTTGTTCAAGAGAACCCAGCTCCACCTCAACAATAAGAACCACTACAACACAGTAGCCCCAGCACTGACTCAGTGGAGTTGGGGATTCCTACACAGGATGCTGCTGTCTTTGTCTCCCTGCTCATCACCCTCATCCCTTTGTCGCTGGCATGCCTGCTCTGTCCACAGGGGCCTCCACCCACCTGCACTCCTGCCATGCAGGGCTGTTCAGACCCAGGACCACTAATCACAGCAGGGTTGAGGGGTCTGGCATTACTCAGAGCTGAGGACCCAGAGGGAGAAAAAAAAAGACAGAGCTCTGTCACCATCCCTGGAGGCCATGTGGGGCCACTGCTGTTCCCAGTCCCAGGGTTGGGTATGTCCTGTGAGTGAGCTTTCAGGGACGGACAGGTCTATAGTCTCAGCAAGAGTTTCCAGGCAGGGTGGAGCAGCATGCGATGCAGCTATGTGCACAGGGACACAGAAGTACCTTCAATAACCACGCAAGGTGGTAGTCCTGAAATGGCGCAGAAGAGAACCAGCAAGAAGTGCAGCAAAAGGAGGAAAGAAGAAATCAGGTTAGAAAGAGCGGGAAGAAGTTAGCAGTTAGGTTTGATGCATATTCTTTATGATAATAACTAAAAACATTAAGTAACTAAATTTGGACAATACAAAATATTATGCAAAGACAAGGCACCATCAGACACCTTGTTTTGGGATAAGGAGAAAAACCCATTTCCTTTCAGTCTCTCAAATGGAAAAATCATGGGGCCACAGAAAAATTTTCAGAAATGTTCATGAACAAAACAGGAAGAAGTGCTGATTGTTCTACATTGACTCCATCCTGGAAACAGTATAGCAGGTGTTCAGTGAACATCTCAGTGCTCCATGGCGGAATCTCAGTCTGTCCCTGACACGGCTCTTCAGGGAGGATGGCAAAGGTTTTACTGACCCCACTCCTGCTTATGTGGAGATGGCTCACCAGAGACCAGGGACTGGTTGGGTGGAGTCTGGGGTTCCCACCACAACTTTGTTCCTGGCAGCCACATGGGGCTTGCAAGGGCCTTGCTGGGTGCTTGGCCCTTACTTTTGCAATTGATATGCCAAGACAAGAAAGCAACACAGAAATATCAAATTTTTGTCCTGGCTTGCTGAGCTCTGTGAGTCTACAGTGTCTGGCTAGGGTTCTGTGTACTTGGGGGAACAGGGAGGGGCAGGCGTAAAAACACCCATACTTTAACTCTGCCCTTCTCAGCACCTAGTGGGGGTGCCACTGAGGTGGGTCATAAAGGCAAGGAGAAAAGTATAAGCTTTACTCTTCAAAAGAGTGGACTGAGAACAGATGCAAACCCACATGGACCAGGTAAGGGGCCTCCACAGGGGGTGGGGCAGGGTATGGAGAATGGCCCCATGTCCAATATGCAGAACTGGCTTTCTATACAGGCTGAAGCCATTAAGGGTTAGTCATCTGCCTGCCCTTCTTAACAGGTCTGAGATGTCTTCAGTGCCTCAGTTCACAGGCTGAAGAAATGAAGAACAGCAGGCACCATTTCCTGGGCAACACACATCTGCTCCAGGGGTGGGAGGACTGGTGGCCTACACATGGCCACACTTAAGATATTTGGGGCTTTCTAGCCTGGGCAGAGAGTGCTGATAGCTTTGGCAGCTAAAGGAAGAGAGAGTGTTCCTTATTTACACTTTACTTCATGGTTCAGAGGCAGAAACATAACTGTCACTGGTCCTCTGGAGGGTGGGAGAAGCTGAGCTGAGGGGTCCCTGGGACCACCACACTACAACAGAGAGTGGCATCACTACACTCAAGGCTGGAAGTGCATCTCAGACCAGAAGAGAAGGGCTCATTCTGAATTTCCATAGCACGATTATATGTAACAAGACTGGAGTTTACAGGTTAATTCTTTTGGAAAGCTAAAACTCACCTCTCAGTTTAATTAAAAAAAATCTTACATATCTCAACATATTCTTATACTGCCTAATAGCATAAACACTATGGAGAAAGTATATGTGTCTATTAATTAGCCAATGGAAGAGCTCCAATACACTGAGGCACTGATTTGGGAAAAACACAGAAATATAAAACTGAAAGCCTTTTGTCCAATGGCTGCATCTTCCCCCACAGAAGCATTATGACTTTAATTAACTTCCATAGTATAAAATATTCCGCTCAGGAGAAAGAAGACAATGAATTCTAAGTAAATGTATCATCCACCTTGGTGACAGGGCAGAAGAGAAGCCAGTGCACTGGTCCAGGAAGGACCAGGGCAGGTGTGAACACCAGGTGAGGGTGCAGAGGAAGATGCTCCTTATACCTGATGTCACCCAAGGCTGAGGATGAATCTGGGCCCAGGATGATCCCTGCTTGTGGGAGACAGTATCTTGCTGAAGGATAGTGTGACAGAAGGAGTCACACCAAGATATGAAACAGAAACTCAGACATAGTAAGCCTCAAGGGTTATTTTTGTTGGAGGGCATCAGCAACTGTTCATAATGCTGCTTATCTCTGACACAGTAAAGAGAACCAACCTTTATTAAAATACAAGAGAAACTCAGCATCTTTAGGTTCTTGGGTCAGCCATGGATCATAAATATAGCTACTCTATCATAAGTAGAGTTTGAAATGAAAAAAAGCAGTTCTCTCTTTTCCAACATCTAGCACTCACTCTGTAACCTGCCAATGGATTTAGATAAATGTAAAGCAAAAGAAACAATCAAAGCAGGTGATGGTATCTATCAGAAAAAGCCTCACCTCCCTCAACTCAGAAGCCCCATTCCTTGTCTACCTGAGGACAATCAAGGAGGGGCCCCTCCTCAGGACAGCCTGGGTCAGCAGGGTCAAGGCTGCCTGCTGACACCAGGTACCAGTTTCCATCATTTTAAAGCTTTTCCCCAGTCAAATCTCCTATTAAACATATCTAAACACTAGGCAAACCATGTAAATGCATTCCAGTGACAAACAGTGTCAACACACTAAGGAAACATATTGTATTAAGGCAGCAGTCCACAGGGCCCACTTCTGATCACAGAAAGCATGTTGTCACCAGAGACAAAGTGTGGGTAGCAGGATTTAAAACAACTAGTAGGAATCCAGGGGGTAAAGGATTGCCTGTTTACTCTCTGGATATGGAAATTGCTGAAGATGATATTTCTAATTTGTTACCTGCAGATAACTACTGATAGTACTTTATGTTTTGATCAACTAAATAAGAAGAGTGCAGGTTTATTTTGCAGCCTGTATGTCTTTACGGCCCCCTTGCTCTAAGCACTTGCTTTGGGAACTGAGGTGTATCCTGGTCACCACAGAAGAGTGGGCCTGTCAAGACAAGACATATGAGGCCAAGCACAGGCAGATGTAGAGGTTCCGGCAGGCCTCCCTGCTCCCTCAGTGCCTACTACATGCTAATGTCCATGAGAGGGAGATGGTATACTCACAGGGAGAAATGCCCTATATTTCAGCTTTCAATACTACTGACTCATGATACAAGGTGCACATTTTACAGACACCTGCTCCCACTCTCAATATATAGTGAAATATATCTTATTAGCTTCTTCATCACAAACAATATTTCTACTTTTTTCTTACCTTTCTACTTTAAGTACATGTGAACAGTTTGTTTCACCCAACTCCAACCATCATATTTAAAGAGTACATTTTAAATTATTACCCCTTGATGCTGGGACTGGGAGGAACCACCAAGAAATCAACTAGCCAGCCTTTTTGGTAAGCTGTGCAAGCTGCACAGGTTCCAGGGAGGGAAAACCCAGCACCTCCTGAGAATCGGCCATGCTAGGACTGGGAGAAGCCACCAAAAAAATCAACTAGCCAGACTTCCTAGTAAGCTGTGCAAGCTGTGTGGGTTCCAGGGAGGGAAAAGTCAGATAGTTCCTCCTGTGAGCCTACCTGCGTGCGGGCTGAGAATCAAATACTACGTACCCCCACCCCCACCCCCACCTTGTAAGCAACCAGTTGGTTCAGAGGACAGGCTGAGTTGATAGCAACTAAGGTACACAAAGCAACAAAATGCTTGTATTGTTTGGGTGACTGTTCAGGCCTGGGGCTGGCAGTGTGAGCATCTCTTGGGAGGATGACAGTATGCAATATAGTAAATATGGAGAATTTCCTTCTATCTTGTCTTTGAAGTCCAATATTGTTCTCACTGTTTTGTTTTGTTCTGATTAATTATTTGTCTATATTCAATAGTCTGTTTTGTTTTTGGGTTGACTTTGCTATATCTGATGGAATGGACAACTATTGTGAAGATAACAAGATATACTATAGTAGCCATTGTTGTTTTCCTAGTATCTGGCTTTAAATTTCTGTACCAATTTTGCTGCATTGTTTTCTGTTTTGATTTTGTTTTGCTTTGGATTTTACTATCTTTAAAATTAAAAAAAAAATTATTACCTTCCAAAAAAGAATACTGCAGTGCCGACAAAAATGTAAGGTGTCTCCATACTGTTCTTTAGTTGGATAATATTTCTGAAGTGTAAAATACATCAGCTTCCATTCGATATGACCTTTTTCTGAAAGGATCAAATGTCTACAAAACTAAAGAAACAAAGTTCTATTCAGAGCTCAATGATTTTCAAAACATAACATAAGATGCATTTTTTTCCTTTTCCCTTCCTTCATTTTGAAATTGTTTCATTTTTTTCCATTAAAAAAAACATTAGGTGCAAAACTATTTTTAAAAGGCAGTATAGTACATAAAACATTTAACTATTTGAAATCAAGCTTACTTGGATTAAGTCACAAAGAACAAGTCAAATAAATCACAATGTACTGATATGATACTAAAAAGCTGTGAGACAGACTTGAAGATTTGGCTCTGGAATGATGTGTGACATATAAAGTTGAAGTAAGTAACTCGTGTCATATATATGGTAAGAAACTTATATGCAGAATAAATAAATAACAGCCCACTATGAAAATGGGCAACAGAATTGAAAAGATGTCTCCAAGAAGAAACAGAGGTGTCCAGTAATCTCAGGAAGAGGTACCCACCACCTGCCATCAGGACAGTGGAAAACAATACCACTTCACCCACGAGGACAGCTGTTAAAGAAAGTCAGAGTCAGTGCCTGAAGTTTTGAGGGCTGGGCATCTCAAGCAGTGCTGTGGGAAGTAGTCTGGCAGTTCGCAAATGTTAAATGGGCCATAGCCTGACCAGCAACTCCACTGCTGGGAACTTGTCCCACACAGGCTTGCAGAGAAATGCACACATAGTAGTAGTGCTCCTGTTAGCCACAAGGTGGAAGCAAACCAGACGTCCACCAGCTTTTGAAAGGGTACACAAGATGTGGCTTATTCAGGGTAGAATATCATGTAGCCTTGAAAGGAATGAAGCTACGATTCATAGCACCATGCGGAGCCTAGAGGACACAAAGATAAGGAAAAGGAGCCAGGCACAAGAGCATAAACAATATATAGTCCACTCAAGCCAATAACTAAACAGGGATGTCTCCAGAGAGAAAGCAGATAGATGTGGGCTGCTCTAGGCTGCCTCTGCATCCTTCGGCCCCAGTCCATCGAGGTCTTCCCTGTCCACCACCCTCTCTTCCCAAGATATCCTGTAAAGGACCCCCTGTACCATGTCAGTCTGTTTAAGCAACAACAGAGGTCTCTGATAGCTGTTGTACATTGCACATGCTGCACTGGCTTCACTGAGAGCACCGGACAAGGATCCCTGGTGGCTCGGTGGCTGCCTGGCGCCTCTGCAGCTCAGGATACCCTTCCCCACCAGGGCTTCTCTGCTGAGAGCTACTCTGCTGTGAGAGCACACAGTTCCATTCTGCGTCCCCATGGCACTTGCCACACCTTACACAGATCCACATCTGGCGCCCTGCATGTGCACCAGGAAAGGGTCAGCACAGCCAGGGCAGAGATACACTATGGATGAAGAGCAGTGGAGTCTACTGACTGCACCTCTTCATGTCCACAAGCTCCTGAGGACATTCAAGAGGGAGGATAGGGAACCAAGGCTCACAGAGCTGTAGGACTTCTCCAGGACATACGGCTTGGTGACAGGCAGATGCAGGGAAATCTGGGGACCTTGTCACCAACAGGCAGGACAGAGAACATGATTCAGACTGTGCTATTTTGCTCTGAACCATTCTCAGAATCATGCTCTCTCTGAATATGGAAAATAAACCTTGCATTTATCAGAGACTCTGCACCCAGTTGGCCTCACACTTACCTGTTGCTCAGCAAAGTGGTACTGACACAGCTTCTTCCACAGCTGCCTGTCCTCACTGAGCACATACAGGGTAGGTGTCACCTGTCCCAGAGTGACGATGTCCCACCCATCCGAGAAGCGGTACAGGATGTTGTTCAGCATGTGCAAAGGCAGGTCACTGAGGGTGAGGCCACTGTTCACGTGCTGAAGGAAAGATGGTAGCTTCGTTTACACAGAAATAGAACAGCTGAACTGTAATACATGAGTTGCAACATGGAGATACACAGGTTCTGTCCCTAGGATGGCTTTGCCCACTCCCTGTGATGTGGCAAGTGCCCACCCAGCACACTGGTCATCTTCTATGTTCATGGGGAAGGAGGGACCTAAACACTGGCTTTCCCTGTGTCTGTGGGTAAGGGAGATCCTGAATACTGGTCATTTTCCATGGCAGTGAATTAGGAAATCACTACTTTTTGTAAGTCTTATATTTAGATGGCAAATAAATGACCAAAATTAAGGTATTATCGGGAAGGGAATAGGCGGAAAGAGAAAAGGGAAGAGGAAAAGATATAAACCTGTATATATGTATATGTAAGATAACTAAAAAGAACACTGCTGAATGTATTCGTTATTGAGAAAGAACAATTAATACTCATATGATTAGATCAATCTTGCATGTCTATATCTGTTAATGTAAGAAACCATTTTAAAGATAACGATGC
>RJWM01041397.1:0-14989 GCA_004363535.1 Dasyprocta punctata | reverse complement strand
TTTTGCATGGATTCAGGACACTGAGGCAGCCGGGACAGCGCAGCTGGGGGCACTGTGTGAGGTTTTCAGGACGGCCCGGGACTGACTCAGCCCTGGGCAGCCAGGGCCTGCGCGGGGAAGAGCCCCGGGCACCAGGCGGAGGAAGAGGTGGCATCTTTGCACTCAGTGGACCTCCTGGGGCCACCCCCCGCCCCCAGCCAAGCAGGTTCTCCACGGCTGGCGCTTTCTCCCAGGCGGTCACGTTTGAGGAGACGCTTCTCCTTCAGACAGAGAGCGTGAGCCCAGGCCGGGGCTGGGGCAGAGGCCAGTGCACATGGGTCTAACTAGCTATGCCATCCATGCAGTCTGCTAACTCAGAAACAAAAATACATCCTTGCCAAGTTCAGCGGAGTTGCTCTGTGAAACCAAAACCACATTTAATACTAAACTTCGTAAAACTTATTCCTATTTTTTTTTCCCATAGGAAGAATGACAATATTCTATGTATGGGTCTGCTACACAGGCAGACACCTGATTATTTCTCTCCTCTTCTTAGAGGAAGATGATT
This sequence comes from Dasyprocta punctata, assembly GCA_004363535.1. NCBI lineage: Eukaryota > Metazoa > Chordata > Mammalia > Rodentia > Dasyproctidae > Dasyprocta > Dasyprocta punctata. Next base: position 14,442 of record RJWM01041397.1, on the reverse strand, counting down.
AAAAAAGAACATTCGCAGAGGAAAAAAATTCTCAGTACGAGCTATCCCTTGATGCTATCAGGTGCATGGGCGTAAAATTTAATGCAGAAGACTCAGAAGGGGAAGGGAAACACGCTCGTAGCCCCACTCCAGAACCTGTGACTTAGATGTTCGAGCTCACCAGCGCTCTGCGCACGTGGAGAAACCTCCTCCACGCTGCCGGGTGAGACCCAAGGTGGCCACTGACCACACCGGACAGGGTGCGGGAGGCCGGAGAAGAGTGCAGGCCGGCCGTGCTCGGAGCCACTTCGCTGTTTAATAACAAGGGAGTCAAAGTAGGCCATGTGAGCCACGGCTGCAGCCCAGCCCAACGCAAGGAATAAACCAAGTGTTCATAGTGACCATAGAAGGAGCTAAAAGGGTCCACGATCACCGGTGAGGAAAGGCTCTTATGGAACTCAATGTGTTCCTTGTGCAGAATGACAGTTATACTAAATACTTCACGAATGAGTTGACTGCAAAAAGTAAATAAAAGCTCTTAAAATTTCCAGACATTGCCGACCTGAGCTACATAGTGCGACCCTGCCTCAAAAAAACCAGGGCTGAGAGTTTGGCTCAGTGGCTTAAGCGCCTGCCCTGGCAGGCGCAAGGCTGTGAGTTCAATCCCCGGTGCCGCAAAAAACAAAACAAAAAAAAAATTTCCAGACATTTGCAATAGTAGCAAATTTGAGGAAAAAGCAACCTTGGGTAGTGATTGTGCACGCTCACGGGACCCGGCTGTGGGTACTGCCCAAGAAACACATCCTGGGGGCGATCTGGGGCTTTCACCTGTGTCAGGCAGCTTTAACGATCTGATTATTTCTAGGTGGTCTTCCTTTGGAAGTATTTACTATAAAGTCCGTGCAATTTCACTGTTTCGTGGGATTGGCCGGCGAGGACTGAATGAGCTACTTCGGAAGCCATTCTGAAACAGCATGGAGCCCCGGCTGGTGAGACGGGCAGTAAGGATGGTAATGAGGAGGACCGGGGCTCGAGTCCAAGCTCTGCAAGAGAATAATCATCATTAGTAACAGTGATCATAATACAGCAATGTGATATTTAAAAGAAAGTTTTGCTGGGCGTGGTGGTGCATACCTGTGATCCAAGCACTCCAGAGGCTAAGCAAGAGAATTGCTGGAAGTTTGAGGCCAGTCTGGGCTACATAGTGAGTTCAAGGCCAGTCTGGACTACATAGAGACCCTGTCTCAAAAAGACCAAAAAAGAAAACAAACAAACAAAAAAACCAGAAAACTTAAAAATTCACAATCACACGAGAGAAACCACGCACTGTAAGATGCATGTGCGGCTGTGACTGTCCGGAGGGGCTCTCCTCTCCAGGAAGGCTAACGAGGCAGCAGCTGAGCGCCCCGAGGGGGAGGGCAGTGAGTATTAGGTGTGAGTTGCACACACAGCCTCTCTTCCACCTCGAGAGACGAATAAGCCAAAGGCCCAAGTCCATCGACCAACCCCTTGATCATCTCACTTCTCTTCCGTGTCCTCCGTTCTGTCTGTTTTATTCTCACAGTATCAAACGTCAGTGTGTCAATGGGCCTAGACACACTGCTGGCCCCACAGACTCCCGCCTGTCTCCTGTGAGGGTCCACACCCCCCGGGGACCTTTCGGGAAAGCACAGACCTCTACTCCCAGGCTGCTCACGACACCCACCCCTGTCCCACCCGCCACCCGGGAGAACCGGCCCGCACGGCAGGTAGCAGACCCGTGGTGAGGGCCAGGGGACCCGGAGCGCTCAGTGTGGCTCCGGGATTTAGCAGCCGCGTGAGCTTATGCAGGCTGCAGAACTCCTCAGCATCACCAATACCTGAAATGGCCCGCAGGACACTTGACACAGCTGACGATGCAGTCTCATCACGACAGGCCCGCGTGGATCAGTGCCGGTAAACGGCATGTCCACGCTGGTGACAGAAAGCCAAGGGAGAAGAGCCACGCACGATGAGGTGTGAAGTGCGCGGGACGCATGGAGGAAGCGAAGCCCACGCAGGACCACCACGGTGAGGAGGAGCGCGCCGAGCCCAGAGCGAGTGGGGCCGAGAGGCAGAGGCTGTCACGGGGTCCTGACGCGGGGGAGTCCCAGGTGCAGAGGAGGGGAGAAAAGACCACAAAAGCAACACGTAGGCGAGAGAGGTGAGTAAGGGGGCTCAGTGCAAGTCCTGGGGGAGCAAGGAGAAGGCTTCTGGGGCTGGAGCAGCAGGGAAGGAGCGCGGAGCACTGGCCGAGAGGGAGGGGCACTGAGGAGGCTGTCCGGCCGGGCTGCTCCTGCAGAATCACAGTTGTCACCTTAGAGAGGAGAACTGGGAGGAGAACCCAAGAGGGATGAGGGACGCCCAAGGGGTAAATGACAGGAAGGAGCCTTAAAGGGAAGCTGTTTACCCAGATGCCGTTAGGGAGGTGGAGGGCGGCTAACGCAAGCCTGTCCAGCAACAGAACCGAAAACAGCCAGCACGCTGTGAGAATGGGAACCACAGTATCTCACGCCTTTATTAATGAAACTTGTGACTTTAACTGATAGAGATACATTAGTTAATAAAACAACTGGGTTCCTTCAGATAGGAAAATCAGAACTGGTCCAAAATGCACTGCTTCTAAATTCCCGCAATGAAGTTAAATCAAATCTTTCCCTCATCTCAATAAACCACCACAGGAGACAAATTCAAAAATTTGGATGTTTATTTACATATCGCGCATCTCAAAAGCTTGAAAACAATGAGGTTTGAGTAGGAAGTCGGCAAACGCCCACAGCCCTGCCTGTCTCAGTCACTGAAGAAGGGTGGCCCGGAGGGTCTCAGGGTGAAATCTTGACTGCCGGCTTGGACTGTCTCGATCATTTGCCAAGGAAGTGCCACACTTGCTCTGCGTTGAAATCGGAGAGAGGGGTGTTAGGGCAAGGCTGGGCAGCACAGGACAGGAGGACGGGACGGGGAAGACCGATTCCGTCTGACCCTTAGGAAGTATTTAGGGTAAAAGTCAAACCCCTAGCATGTCACCTTTCTCTACGGAAAGCTACTTCCCTCTAAATTCTTGTCCTGAGTTGTCTTGTTTGGCTCAAGCTTTATATAAAATGATATGAACGTTTCTAGAGCTTTCCCATTGTGTTCTGATGTCTCTTGGGGTCACTGTAGTCTCCAATGAGCAATGCGGAGGTCAGGACCCTGGCTACAGCGTGAAAAGTCTAAGAAACCTGTTACTGTAAGAACCGTCTGTTGAACACTGGCAATGAGATGCTACTGTGAAGAAACACCGCCAGCAGCTAGCCAGGAAGGAGCATGGCTTGCTTCTCCGGGAACTCCTGTCTCGGGATTCACTCCTTCCTCACCATCTTGTAACTGGACCCCCCGCCCCCTGCCCCCGGGAAAAGCTCTCATTTTTCCTCCAAACTTGCAACCTGGATAGTTTTCTAAGCCAAAACTGTGCACTATTCAAAAAGAAAAATGGTGTGCCAGTATGCTTGCATTCTGAAATTCTCATCACAGGACATTTTTTACTTGTTTCTCGAAACAGTTTCAAATAATGGAATTAAAAATAAGGCATTTATCTTCAAGTGTTCTATACATTTTGCCTATAGGGTCGTTCGTTAAAATGAGTGATTCATTAAAATGATGAGAAATAAAGAAAATCTTCCAGGTTCAAGATATCAGGAGTCTTTTTAAATTTATCAGAATTAGCCTCTATTTCAGCAAAAAAAAAGGACACTGCATAATCAAACCATTTTTTAGCCAGAAGTAATACATGTGTCGTTCTTCATTTCCTAAAGCAGGAGATATGATATGTCTTCTGAAAATTTTAATAACTTTAAAAACATTTTACCTAGTTTTTTTGGGGGTGATGGTTTGAGACAGAGTTTCACTATGTAGTTCAGGCTGGCCTTGAACTCACATCAATCCTCCTGCCTCGGCCTCCCACATGCTAGGGTTACAGGAGCACACCACCATGACTGGCCTGAGTTTGCATAACTCTTTAAATTCTATTTTTTGGTTTCTACTACTACAAATGAATATATGTACATATCCTGCTCTTCAAGAACCAAAACATACTATACCTTCTTCATCACTTTCTATACCTGGGGAAGCTGGTAAGACCTGAAAGGGAAGAACAGAGGCAGAGTTCCTGTTACAATGAACAGTTTAGCCATGCATGGAAAGGGAAACCAACAAAGTTTTCAAGAAATTATAGAACAAAGCCCACACACCGCAGCCCTCTGACCTCAAGAAGTATATACCCCTCTGCCTTTATTATCATGGCTTCCTCTTTCTGATAAACCACGGATGTGGAGCCACATGGAAAAGAGCGTGCTTGAAAATATTTCTATCAATAACCCAGGGGGACGCTTAAGCATGCGGCAGCTGAGAATGTGAAGACATATTCATTCAGTTGCTTCCATGGCTGAACCTTTTTTTTTTTTTTTGCGGCACCAGGGATCGAACTCACAACCTCACGCCTGCCAGACAGGTGCTTAAGCCACTGAGCCAAACTCTCAGCCCTAGTTTTTTGAGGCAGGGTCGCACTATGTAGCTCAGGCCGGCCTTGCGCTCACGTTGCAGCCCAAGCAGGCCTTGAACTCACAATGCTCCGCCTACCTCAACCTCCCGAGTGCTGGGATTAAAGGTGTGCGCCACCACGCCTGGCGTGGCTGAACTCTTGAGAATTGAAAGAATCAGACAAACACATGCACTCAAACACATGTACATGTGTGTATGTGCATGCACAAAGACATGCGCACACATGTAATTTAGTTGTCTTCAAGAGCTTTTGATTTACTTTAAAAAACAATCCCCGTTTATTTTGATTGCTGGGCCAGCGCTCTGGTAACAGAGGTGATGGCGGAGCCTGCGGCAGACACACCTGAAAGGTCTTGCTGAGACAGAAGAAGCATGGCAGGTCACTCCCCGAGGACAAGCTCGTCCTTGCCAGGCATGAACTTACACCCACTTTGCACTCTACTTTCTAGATTTCAAACGTAATAACCAACTTCTCATTCTCCCCTGCCCCTCTCACACGTGCGTGAGGTCTCCAATGTCTGCTGCCTCACTGCCACCAGTCAAGCAGACCCTTTACCGCTGCTGGCCCTTGGCTCCCGGGCCCCAAGACCGTGGTGATGGTGGAATGGGACACTGGGCTGGTCGGCAGGGAGCACAGATTCTCCGCCTTGGTGACCCTTACTCACCTGGATTCCATTTCCGGGTCAACCATCTGATGTGGCCTTTTACTAGCAACATGAGTAGATTTTACATCATTAGGGGTCACAATGAACAAAACAGAATCAAGCACAGGAGAAAGGAAATAATCAAGAGAAGCCGTGGGTGAGATGGAGGGGCAGCCGCCAGGGCTGCACGGCCGACTGTTGCACCTGACCCTCTCGGTCTAGGTAAGCAGGAGCACATGCCAGAAACAGAGAGAGGCACGGGAGGGCGAGCACGCACATCAGTGACGGAGACGCCTGTGACGGTGACCGAGAGTCAGGCATGCGCAGACCTCGGTGTGGCAACTCTACGGCCCAGCAAGAGGCCTGTTTACATCAGCGTCACCAGCTACGAAGTCACCAGAGAGTAACAATACACTTCCCGCAGTAGCCAAGCTGATGGGACCATCGTCACCCGGGCGGCCCAGGGTGGACGCGGCAGTAGCCCCATGTAGACACCCATCAGTTCTCGTCCTCGGGAAAACTCTGACTGATGAGTCCCTCAGGTCACTAATGGGCTGTTATGGATTAAAAACTGGTGGTCAACTTAGCAAAACGGCCCACCTGAGGAAAGTTGCCAGCATAAATAGAGATGTGGAGAAGAAGAGAGAGGCATTGTGGGTTCTTTCAAGAGTTGCTGTTCGAGCCGCTGGTTCTCCTGGAGGTGCTTGTCATGTTGGCTTCCCCAATATGGATTCGGCCATCATCATCGGAGGAGCTCGGGACCTCATCAGTGAGAGTGGCTGTGGTTCACATTGCAGGAGCTCTGCTCCTCACATTGAGCATCGCTTCCTGGCTCCGGAGGGGAAGATGTGTGCTGGAGAAGCTTGTCACGCTGGGCTTCCTGACCTGTACTTGATTGTTCTCAGCGTCCGAGGAGCGCGGGACCTCGTAGCCGTTGGGGATGGCTGTGGTGCTCTTCAGGGCAGCCCCGCTCCTTATTTTGAGCATGACTTCTCAGCTCCCATGTAGAACCCTCAACCCACTGCACAGCTCCTTCACCCCGCTGGCACAGACTTTCTAATTCCACCGCTGACCTTTGGCCTTCCCGGCACAGAACTGTAAAATAGTCTGGCGTGAGTCCTTATTGTGGGCTCTTAGATTTCCAGTTGGATTTGTGGGAGGCATTGTCATGCATTTGGGTCTCTAGCTGGACTCATGCATGACACTGCTGTGGGATCCAGGCCCTCGGCTAAATATCCTGGGTCTTAGTGTTGTGGACAGATTTTCCTGCACTTCCTTGTATTTCTCTGGGTGACTATTATAAAACAATATTACAAATTCTGTGTCCTTTATGCAGTTGTTCTCCCTGTAACCCCTGACTACAACATGGGCTAATGTTACTTTTCTTCCTAACCATTAACAAAAGTTTGACAGAAGAGACTGTTTAAAAATTTTCCTTATATCCAAGAAAAGGATGTTGTAACTGTGTAAATAAAAAAGATCCCTGAAAAATTTTTCAATAATATTCTTGAATGTGTCCAAATACTTCAAAAAAAGAAGGAAAATTCTGTTAAGCTTCCTCCTGGGGAGAAAAGTCTCCAAGTCTGAGTGTGACAGAGACACGGCGACACCAGAACGGACCCGACGAGAGGCTCTGTCTGTCTACTCGTCACCGTCACACACGCCTTATATTTGCACAGGATGCCCGCCATACAAAGTCTGTTGGAAAATCAGCTGGTTAAATTTCCTGTTTAAAATTAGCAGCTGTCAGCACTCGGGAGGCTGAGGTAGGCAGAGCGTTGTGAGTTCAAGGCCGGTTTGGGCTACAACATGAGCACAAGCCCAGCCTGAGCTACACAGTATGACCCTGCCTCAAAAAACCAGGGCCAGGAGTTTGGCTCACTGACTTAAGCGCCTGTCTGACAGGCGCGAGGTTGTGAGTTCAATCCCTGGTGCAGCGAAAAAAAAAAAAATTTAGCAGCTGTGAAAGAAACATTTGTATATGTGTCTGTATATGTATATAAAAAAATAGTTAAGACAGGTATAATACGGATGTCTCTGAATTCACTGAAGAGAAAGATTTGTGCCGGTATTGTTCGGACAATTGAATGCTGATGTCTTGCTCTCTGTGTGACTGATTTGGGGATGACAATGCGCAATGTATGTACCATTGTTGCCCCCGGTTGATGTGTTTTGAAACTTTTGGTTTTTTTTTTTTCTTTTTTTTTTTTTTTCTTTTTCTAATTGAAATAAAATGGACATGGAAAAAAAATTTTTAAAAATTAGCAGCTGCTTCTGATTGGAGCTGCCAAACATTCTGAAGGAAGAAAATGGATGGTGTACAAAAATAGAAATAATAGAAATACTGAAATAGAGTAACTGAGGAACTTCTCATTAACCTAAAAGCATTACAGAAACGAAACAGGTCCTATCTAAAACCTTTATTGTTACATGTTATTTTAAAAACTAATTTCCAGAATGTTTTTATTTCTTCATTCCAAAATATATTTAATTGGAAGGATATATTCAGATATGCAAAGGCTCTGTGACAAAACAAAACAAAACAGAACAATGGTGGGCAGGCGCAGTGCGGAGAGATCGTGACAGGGTCCGAGGCTTGCTGTTTGCCTGCTGTCTGCCTGGTGCCGTGACCTGGACAGGAGCAAGTTTCCTAAGACATCTTTTTCCCATGAAGAGACAATGGTATTTACGTTTGGAAAACAGCAGGAATGGGTTCATGAAGAACCTCTGCCCTTTAGCTCTTCACCTGTAGTCCGTGATCTCCTGACTCTTCATCATGCCGGCAGACAGACCACCGCAGAGTCCTCGCCAGTTCACTCCCCAGTCTTTCACCCACAGACCCTCACTGTTTGCGATTTCCAGTCTGACTGCTTCAGAGCACGCACTTGAGAGTGGGGAGAGGCCAGCACCCTCGGCTTCCCCGGAATTCCTTAGCGCCCCAGCAGTGCTGCAGCCATTTACCCTCCGACGAGCGTACACCCCGTGTGAGGTCCCGGGGTCTGCTGGTGACAAGTCAGACTTCTGATTTTTGGCAAGCTGCTAACTGTGAAACTGCATTGTCTCGTTTGGATCTCCCGGACGGCCAGCGAATAAGGAAAATCTTCCCTCGTTCGATGGCTGCTAAGGTTTCCTCTCTTGTGGACGGTCCGCTCACGTGCTTTATTCATTTTTGTTCTGCTAGGTTAACTTTTCCTTATTAATTTGAATAAGTTATTTATTAGTTTAGATGCAATATGACTTATTTATAATTTATTTTATGGTATCTTTAGTTGTTTATATTTTTCCATCACAAATGCATGAATTCTTCTAAGGTTATTTTTAGCATTTTATCATCCCATATGTACTTTAGAATCACTGTGTCAAATTCAGTGAAAACTACTGGAATTTTAATGGAAAAAATAGATTGACCTCATTGACACAGGAGAAATGGTCACCTTCAGGATTAAGTATTTTCTTAAACTTCTGAGTCTATTCGGCTTCTCTATTCAGTTTAATATTGGTAATTTTTTCTTTTGTTTTCGAGACAGGGTCCTGCTATGCAGTTTAGGCAGGTCTTGAACTCACTATGTAGTCCATGCCTCAGCCTCCCAAGTGCTGGGATTACGGGGTGCACCGATACACCCAGCAATATTGGTAATTTGTACTATAAACAATACTTCATGTTTAGGAAAGGTATTGTCTAATGTGTCTCACAGAACTCTTTGTATAGTACTCTGACTCCTTGAATACCTCCGATGTTGTGCTTAGTCTGTATTTTAACTCCTGATATTTTTATTTATGCTCGTTCTGTTTCCTCGTCCTTCTTGCCATAGGTTTGCCTGTATTATTGGCTTTGAAACAAAGCCGCTCTTGTTTTAGTCGATCCTGTGATGCTTGTTGCTTTCTATTAAACATTTACCCATGCTTTCTGATTTTCTTTCTTCTAACGTGAAAAGCTGGGGGACAGTAACTGTAGAGTTGAATGTTTCATTTTCTCGTCTTCACGTCTAATGTACACATTTTTTCCCCAGGTACTATTCTTGCTATATAGTGCAAGTTTTGACACTAAATATTTTAGAGTCTGCTACAATTTGTTTTCTGAGGAGTAACTTGTTGGTGTTTTTAAATATTCTTATCTGTGCTTACCTCTTTTACTATTTTTATGATTGATGAATAACTTGACTACAGACAAGAGACTGTGGTCTATATGACTGCTTTCTGGAATATTTTTTAACACCACTTGTATCCTAATACATACTCAATTTTTGGGGATGTCTGCAGTGACAAACTCTGTATTCTTTAATTATACATGAACATGGGAGTAAGCCTGCAAATTTCATTTCAATCTTGTCAACATATTTTCAAAATGACATTTAAAGGAAATAAAGAGCCCAACAAGCAGCATCTTCCACCTGACCAGGCAAGTCAAATATACTGTATTTAATGAATACTAATAGTCTGAAATGCAACCACATGTGTGTACACACACACACACGCATACATACTTGGCTCCACGTTACTGCTCTAAGTCTTGTTCTCTGGAATAAAGCTCTAACTATTGGTCATAAGGTTCTCAAGGATTACAGATAGGTCTCATGTTCTGGTTATAAAATTAGGTAGAAGTTTGAAAACAAGTTCACAATTTCAAAGAAGCCCAGGCTGTGGCTGAATCACTCACACAGGGCACCCACGCGCTGTGGCACAGGGGCAGACAGGGCACGCAGGGATTCTCTACCTTGCTGACCCCCGCTGGGCTGGGGTCTGACCCACAAACCTTGTTTTGATGCAGTCCTGACTTTCACAATCAGACACAATTCGAACACCTACTGATTCATATCAAAACCCAATAATGTTCTCCATTTCGATTCTTCTAAAATCTTCCCCGCATCTACTGCCTTGAGACTCCAATGGAAACATGATAAAATACTTCAGCAGATATTTTCTAATTGTTTCTAAGACGCTGTCTGATGATACGAACCAAACTGTCCGCTTTTATCTTTCTCGGCTATCGCAACAATATTTTCCTTAATCTCCCTGCATATTCTGCTGGGCGCCGACTGCCCGACTTTCCAGGTCTCGCTGCTGCCCTTTGCTGTGCTCCGACCCCCTTCTGTTTATCCAGGATGGGCCTGCGACACCCGCTCCAACAGCCACTCACAAGCTCAGCCTGTTTCTTCCCGCTAGCAGGGCAATTCTTACTTACAGATAGTTAATAATGAAAGCTGGCTAAGTTCCACTGAGCTAGAGATGAGGGGCCGGATGCTCTAAACTGTGAATTTCTGCTACGCTGGCACCTTCTTCATGGTGAGCCCAACCAGCAGCCGGGCCGTGTAGGAGGTGGTGCTTCCGACCGCCCCCACCCCCTCCTCCGCCTGGACCACACCCCCTCTCACGGGTCCTTCCCAAGAGGACTGGCTTCCTACCAACACGACTGAAAGCCATTAAAGTAAGATAAAACATTAAAACTTCAACCTTCCAATTTTAAGGTAACAATCCATTATATTGCACATTAATATATCCAGATAAAATCGATCCTCCCCACCGGTGTCTCCATCTCTTGGTCCTCTTGAAATGAAATTTGCAGGCTTAATCCCATATTCACACATAATTAAAGAATACAGAGTTTGTCACTGTGAGAAAGCTCCATCTCACGACTTCCTATTATCTGTCTTTTATTTTGTTCTTTGTTCATATTCTGGCTTCCTCATATAAGGTAAACCATGTGACATTGAAGCATGCATGTCCGATTTATTTCATGCAACATTATGGTCTCGAGGTACATCGTCCTACAGATGACTCAGGTGGACCCTTCTTCACGGCAGAGTAGTGTTCCAGTGTGTGTGAATACCACATTTTCCTGACCCATTCACCTGTTGATGGACGTACAGGCTGCTTCCGAGATTTAGCTGTCACTGATTGTGCTGCGTTAGGAATAACTCTGTTAAAATTCAGGGCAGACCGCATCGCCCCGTCACTCACACCCAGCACTGGTCCCCGGACTCCTTCGGAGTCACCACAGCAGCGCGCGCCTGGCTTTCTAATTCGCTCCCGTGTCCACCGCAGGCCCCAGCATCCCCTCCCTCTTCCTCAGGTCCACTCCTGACCCCACCGGCCCCTGCTGTCTGCTGCGCTTCCCGGCCATGCGGCCTGGATGGCAAACGGCCTTGGGAATGCTGCCCCTCTGTGTCCCCACTCACCCCTTCCTCCCACGCACGAATCCGGAGCCCCATGGTGGCCTCTTCCCAGGGAGCCAGGCCCCGGCCCCACCTTTTAGGGGCAGCAGCTCCGGAGCCACCCAGGGATCTGGAACTGCGTTCCTCCTTCCTGCTCATTTTCCATCATGGCATCCGTGATCCATTAGAAAGTCTAAGGTTTCCTTGCGTATTTATTCATCACCCGCCTCTCCCCATGCCGTGAGCTCAGCAGGGCGGGGCCTCTGGGTCCCTTCCTCTGGGTCCCTTCCTCCACGCCGCGCCCCTCCTAACACCAGCGCCGCCCCATGGAGCGGGCCTTCATGACTCGGCCATGAGCTGCTGTGGAAGATAAAACCCCGCGAACCAAGGCCACCGCAGCGAGCGACTATTTCAGCTGTTCCCCAAGTAAAGATCTAAATTCACTACTTTCCAGCTCATAGTGTTTTTAAGCCCTTAATTTATAAGTGGGACTTCCCTCTAACATTCTTTACCAAGAAATACTACTTAATTACCTAAATATTAATTTTCTTAGCATTCTCTAAATTAAGCACTAATTTCCAGATAAATTCAGGGGCCTCTCTGCAGCACTCCCACTGAGATGTGCAAATCTACTCTTAGGATTTCCTCTGTACTCCAGGAAGGAAAGCTCGTGAGAGAGCTCAACAGAAAAGAAACAATTTCCTTGATTTCATTTTTCTTGAGCCAAACTGTATGTGTACCAAGAGACAGTCCCAGTTTAGACCCTGGATGACAGACACCTTATGGAGCAGACCAGGAAGGTTTTTTTGGTGGGAAGGTACTGGAAATCAAACTCAGGACCTTGCACTTGCCAGGCAGGCACTGTGCGGCTGAGCTATATCCCCATTCAACCACATACATTATCAATAAATTGATCTAATTAAAAACAGCATCATATGAAATTAGTTAAATGGCTAATATACTTTTTTTTTTTTTGCGGCACCGGGGATTGAACTCACAACCTCACGCCTGCCAGGGCAGGCGCTTAAGGCACTGAGCCAAATTCCTGGCCCTGGTTTTTTTGAGGCAGGGTCGCACTATGTAGCTCAGGCCGGCCTTGCACTCGCGTTGTAGCCCAAGCCGGCCTCGAACTCACAACGCTCCGCCTACCTCAGCCTCCTGAGTGCTGGGATTAAAGGCGTGCGCCACCACGCCCGGCTAATGGCTAATATACTTTAAAAAATATAATTAAAAAATCCAGACTCTTTAAAGTTTAAAATTTAAGCTGGGCGTGGTAGCGCATGCCTTTAATCCCAGCACTCGGGAGGCTAAGGAGCGTTGTCAGTTCGAGGCCAGCTTGGGCTACAACTTGAGCGCAAGGCCAGCATGAGCTACACAGTGCAATCCTGCCTCAAAAAAAACTAGGGCTGGGAGTTTGGCTCAGCAGCTTAAGCACCTGCCTGGCAGGTGCGAGGTTGTGAGTTTGATCCCCAGTGCCGAAAATTTAAATTCCCTGAATTAAAAAAAAAAAAAAAATTTCAACATAAGCTTTTCACTTTATGGTTCCCAAAAAGGTTCAACACATTGCACTGCTCAACATTTCAAGGTTTCTTCTGGACTTCTCATATCATTTGTACAATTAAAAGATACCATGGGCATATTTGCTCCTTACCGATCCCACCAACGTGCTTGCTTCCTCCTGAGTGCAGCGGAAAGGGCTGTCACATACCTGGGAGTTTGTGCTGCAGAAGAGAAGAAAACATCATCAGGCACGATAAGAAAGAGCAATCAGCAGAAAAAGAATGCCAGCTCCAGATACCGCTCACTACCTGGGTAACTTCAGACAGGGAACAAGGAATTAAAGGTGCACAAATTAGGACAACTAAAATCGTTATACATTCTTTTTTGCGAAGTTAACTGATTTTTATTAGTCTGTGAGCACAGTACGTTATGTCTGCCTCTGCGTGGAGTTCGTGCGTGCGCACAACACACCTTCCTCCCCTTTCTCTTCCCTTTCCCCCGCCTGCCTCGCCCCACCTCCCGGCCCCCCACCCATCTGAGAAAGACTTCTCTCCCCACTTCCTATTCTTGATCTATTATTTTGCTCTTTATTTATAATTTGGGTTTCTCACCTAAGAGAAACCACGAGATACTTAAGCTTGTGTGTCTGATTTATTTCACTTAACATCATGGTCTCAAGAATGCAACCACTGTATGATTCTTCGAGGCAAAACTACAAATAGAGTATACGATAGCACATTACCTTCCTTAGAATACAAAAAATTAAAAAATAATATCCAAACCCTAATTATTTCCTGGTGTACATAAAAAGCTATACCACAACTACATTTCACCTTTATGCAAAAAAAGAGGAATCAAATTTGACCCACGCAATGGGACCACACGCAGAACTTTTCCTCTAAGGGAGAAACGTTTTATTTGGCTAGGCAAGACACTGTGCAAGCTCTCAGCACACACGGAAGGTCGAAGATGAGAGGAAGCCGTGCGGACGCCAAAGCTCTTCTCCTAAGGGGGCCGCTCGGGGCAGTGGAAAAGCAGCAGCAAAACCTCTCCCCACACCTCACTTGGGGCTCCAGGCCTGGCCTGTCTCCCAGTATGCACCGCACTCAGGCCTGCTCCCAGATCCAAACAGATTTTAAAAAATTTAGCAAAGAAATCGGCAGATGAAAATGGATAGAGGTAGCAAGAGGTAAGAGAGAAGAAGAGAGTGAAAGCTATTATTTTTTTAAATGAAAGGAACAAGCGACTAACAGTGACTGTCTCCTAGCTGAGATAAATGGAGAAACACAAACACATTTCCCTCTCCAGTGGCCCTAAGGGATATACATATCAAATTTATTTTCATAATTGCTTTGTGAAATACACTGGGACACCTGGGACCAAAAAAAGACCCTGTCGGCTTGCTGACTGACGGTTAAAACTGTATCTGTAATTGGGGACAATGATTACAGGAAGTGGTCCCTTTGGGTTCTATCCTCATGATGTGGGACTTATTTTCATTCTTGGCATGAAGAAAGCCTGACGGAGATTAGCAGTATCATCTTTATGGCTTTTTCATATTCTCTTCTCCACAGTTCATCTTTAAGTAAACCGAAAGTTTAAAAAGGTAGGGC
>RJWM01041396.1:0-14908 GCA_004363535.1 Dasyprocta punctata | reverse complement strand
TTCATATATTGTAAGGAAGAATGTAAAGGAAGTGGAAAAATGAAAAGAAAAGATTTTGATTCAGAAGTTTGTCTGATAAGATTCTAAAAAGCAACTAAGGTATTATAAGAAATTTAGAATTTAGTAATTGGGACAGGAAGATATGAAAACTTCTGCAAAACAGTACAAGTGCTGTTGCTATTACAAAGTTATCCCTCTGTAGATTCAGAGAGCACAGATTTTTATTGGAGAGAGAAGAAAAGGAGCACTTAGGTGGCCTAATGACTCACTGTAATAACTAATGTAAGTGTGAGCAGTAAGAAGTGTTCAAATTCTAAATATATTATGAAGACAACGGTGGTAGATCTTGATTTTGAAATAAGAAAAAGAGAATGTCAATGATTGAAGACTTTTTTTGGTCTTAATAAATGCAGGAATAAAATTCTGTTAACAGAGATGGGAAAAGACATGGTAAAAGAAAAAAATTAGTGTTTCAATTTTGAGTTATTCAAGATGAGATAAGTAGGTGGACTAAGTAGACTATAATAGAGGACACCGAATACATAAATATGAATTTTTGAGGATAAATGTAGACTCAAAAAGAGAAACAGGTGGTCATCATTTTATATTTATCATGCACCTTTTCTTATACTGGGTACAATTTTCAAATGAGGAGGAGAGGTCCAAGAGAAGACTACAATTGGAAGTCAAAAGGAAATCAAAATCCAATAAATGATGAACAGAAAAAAGAATCAGACTCTCACTCACAGTTACTCGATGTTTTTAAATTGCAAAACATTTTCACACATGGTTTAGTTTAATCCTCAATAATTGTAAATGGAAAATAATATTATCTTTCTGATATAAATGATGAAAATAATTTTATGGAACTATCTTACACAAGATCAAGTATTTCCAGTAGTAAACATTTTGTTTTTGTGCTAGTGTAGGAGTTTTAAGTCTAATGAACTTAATAGTGTTCAATCAGGTCACGGTCCCTATAACATGTGTCTTTGGGTTCCCTAGATTCAGCATTAGCTTGCAACAGTGTTAAATATTGCAAAAGAAATACAGTTGATATCAGAAAGAGTAAATTAGTAAACATGAATTTGGGTAAACCTGAGATGAAATTCAATCTTGTATGTTTGGAAATCGCTTCAGATGTGTGAGTAGGAAGTGAAAACTTGCAACAGAGGAAGCATGGCTCTGCATACAGAGTTACACAAGATTAATCAACCCTATAGATTTGCATTATAATATCATGCTAGATGTTAAGACGTGGTATGGTGTGCTTAAAATTTGTGAAGGGTGTACATCTGTTAAATCTTCTCATTCATAAAGAAGGACACAAATAAACTTTCAATGCAGGTAGATATTTTATTACTTTGATTGCTTACGTAGTACTACTGATGCACATATACATCTGTCCACACTTTTCAAACTGTATGTAAGTATGTGGAGGGTTTTTAAAAAATCAATTATACCACAACAAAGTTGTTTGAAAATGAAGTTGAAGAGATGTTTTGGACCAACACACAAACAGTAGTTTACCACTTTATGAATATACTAAATATCACTGAAATTTCCAATGTAAAATTCCTAGATTTTGTTATGTGCATTATAATATACAAGTTTGATTGCAACTAAATAAAAACAATTTAAGGTCAAGTAAAATAAAATCAGATTTGAGCAGATTACTTAGTAGAATTACTGTGATGTCAAAGCTCAGGTGAAGCAATTAGTTCCCAGAATGTGAGATATTAGCATTGTATATTTTATAGATATGAAGTGAATAGAAAAAAACAGACTATTAGTTTCTTTAACAGGTTATCAAATTAGTTTATATACTGAATAATAGTTCAATAAATATATATTAGTTAAGTGATATAATCTGTTTGAAGATATAAATGCAATGTTATTATGTTGTCACATATTTTGTTTCTGTTTTAAGAATTCCTATTTTATCTAGTTTAGAGTCTTTTCATTCCTGTGAATTATTACACAGCAATTATTAGTAGCAATTCTAATATGGGAACTTAATATTATGATAGAAATAACAGTGAACTAAGAGGGATAAAACTTCATCTTTTAATCCTTTTATAGTCATTGCTAAAAGTCAATCCATATGAAGACAACACTGAATGCTATTAATTTACACACGGATATACTTTCTAAAATAGAAATATTTTGCCTTTTCTGAATAAATAAGTTCTTAGGACATAGACCCAAAATAATTCTTACATGAATAACGTAAGTTGCAAAAGTTATGTCATCTCTCCCCTATTGGGTGTATGTAAGATTTACAAAGTTTATAATATCAGCTTTTAGATTCATATCAGACTCCATAATATCTGGGAAAAAATCAGGGTTCCAATTTTTATGAATAGAATCTGTAGATCGTAAAACTTAAAGTTCACAAGAACTAAATACAATAAAATATTTTAGGGCAAAATAAAATCATGGATCAAGCTATGATGTCATGATCATATGCTGGTTAATTGATAAGGAAGCATGGTGTTAGAGTACTTGTAAAATGCCTCTTTCTGAGTCAGGCTGGATGACAGCATAAATAAATCCCAAGCTATCATACAGCAAACTCATGTGTAGTTTGTGCTTTATAGTCCTTTCTTTCTGAAATTGTATCATCCCTGCACTTTTAACCCCATCTATTGGAGATTTGACCCTGATTAATTGTATCAGTGCAAAAGCCTGGGGAAATAGTTTGATCTCCAAGTTCAAAATGGGAGAGTGTGGAATCTAATCAATCTGGTGTTGTCCTTGCCTTCCACAGGGACATTAAAAAACACAAAAAACAAACCAAACCAAATGAATGCAAACCAAACCAAAACAAAACAAAACCAAAAAAATCACTTTTTACATGCAGTTTTCAAATTACTGAGAGTTCTTGAAATAACTTCCGGTGGCTTACAGATTGACATTTTAAAAATTAATGATATTAAAATGGTATTTTGCTTTTTTTACTGATAGTGAATAAAAAGTAAATGTATTTAACTTGCTGCTATTTAATAGAGTGATTAAAATTCCAGATTTATGATATACATGGATTTTTGTTACATATTTTCTCCAAATAATTAATGAGTTTCTCTTCTCACAGTAATTTTTGATACAATTTGAGTTTGCTAGTAAAAAATTTAACTTTGTAAAATTTGAATCAACCACTCTGAGCCTGTCAGGTTTACAATGCATGAACTAATTTTGTATCACAATGTAGGAAATTATTGTACACTTGTGGCTTTAAATAAATCTCAATGTTATTTTACATTTCTGCAGGTCTATACATGGCAGAGTGCATCAGTCAGTGCTTTACTAGAGAAACAGATATAACACAAGATACACAAATGTACAAAATTGGCTTACTATGGTGTCTTAGTTACTTTTCACTTGTTGCTGAGACAAAATACCTGACTCCCAAAATTAGGGAAGGAAAGGTTTATTTCTCACAGTTCTTGGGGGTTTCATTCCATACTTAGTTGGCTCCAAGGCAGCATGGAGTGGCAGGGCAGTCATTCATGGAGGCTGCCAAACAGCAAGGCGAACTAGAGAGAGAGCGAGACATACCTTCCTCTCGACCTTACACTGTATGTCAGCTCCACCCCTGGGCTGGTATAGCACTCACATTGCCAATCCCAGCACTAGACAGCAAACCAGTTATGAATGTCAGACTCAGTCCCATCCAATATTACATGAGGGTTTGTTGCAGGCCATCTGATTGACCACACTACAACATTCCACCCCTGGTCCCCCAAAGACTCATGTACATCCTCTATACAAAAGATATTTAGTCCATTTCCAAGATTTGCCACAGTTCTAGCAGTTTCAGTATTGCTGAAAAGTCCAAATGCCAAATCTCCTCAAAGATCTATGGCAACCTCCTAGCTATAACCCCCTGGACAAATGAAAACAAGTTAAACACTTCCAAAATGCAAAAGCACAAGATAAATATTGACATTCCACAAGTTACAAATGTGAATAAAATGCATTGGAACCAAAGCAAGTTCAAAATCCAGCAGGGCAAAAATTAAGTCCTGGAGTTCTATGCTCAGCATCTGAAGCAATATGGTTGCAAGCTCCAAAAGGCTTGCATGATTCCACCCCTGCAGTACTTTCAGGGGCTCTTTTTCTAGTTTCTCTCTTAAGCCCACTCTGCTCAATTCTTGGATGATCCGCATTCCTGGCTTTTTCAAACTTCTGGGTTTTCCATTGCACCCTTGGCTTCACCCTTATATCTTAATATATTGCCCTCTGCAAGTGGGATAGAAGCTGTCTTAGCCTTAGTATTTGTGCATTTTCCTTGCACCTAAAACCAGCACCATGTGGATGCTGCCAAGGTGTGCTGACAGCTGGAGCAGTAGCCAGGCTTTCCTCTTTCTTGGCTATAGTGGTTGAGTGCCTGGATCACTGGGTTCTGTGAACCTGAATGTGAGGAAAAGCTTCTCTATGCTGCTGCCATTCTGGAATCTGGTGTGGCTGCCATCATTTTGAAATCTCCTGTGGCCTCCTTTGCCACTGTGGAACATGGTACTCTGCAGCTTTTTTCTCTGAGCAAAGTCTTTCACTTTTGCCAGCTTGAGGCTGCAAAAAGTGGAGGCCTGCTGCTTTCCAGAATGCCCCCAGGCCATCTTTTTTATTTTTTTGTTCCTTCTCAGCAATCCAGGTCTCAGCTCTATCTGTATAATCCATAGCTTTCTGGACAAACTTACAACATTTTAAATCACCATGCTGGGCTCTTTGTTCTTGATTCTCAACTTAAATCTGGCTAAAAGCTCCTGATAATAGCCAGGCCACTGCTTCAATATTCGGCTGCCTTGAAATTTCTTTTGTCAGATTAATCAGTCCATTGCCTTCAATCTCAGTCTCAGGCAAAGTCTCTGGACAAGAGCAGAATGCAGACAAACTTTCTGCCAAGCCATGACACAGATAATGTGGAATCCAACAACCAGTGCAGTCCTTCTTCCCAGCAGAAACCTCCCAAGCCTGGTCTTTACCAGCAGTTTTCCTATCAGCCTTTTCGTCTCCTGACCAGAATCTTGTCTACAGAACAGCCTAAGCTGTTCCAGCACCACTCTTTCAGGCAACATCTCAGAACCTTTCCAAACTCTTCCCACAAGCCACTTCCAAAGACTCTTGAACCACATGGTCAGGTTCAGTCACAGCAAGGAACTCACTCCTCTGGTACCAAATTCTGTCTTAGTTACTTTTCACTCATTGCTGAGACAAAATATTTGATGCCCAAAATTAGGGAAGGAAAGGTTTATTTCTTGCAGTTCTTGGGGATTTCAGTCCATATTTAGTGGACTCCAAGGCAGCATGGCGTGGTGGGTCAGCCATTCATGGAGACTGTCAAACAGAAAGGCAAACCAATGAGAAAGAGTGAGACATGCCTTCCTCTTGCCCTTTCATTGTATGTTGGTTCCAGCCCTGGGCAGGTACATTACTCACATTGCCAATCCTAGCACTAGACAACAAACCAATTATGAGCGCAGACTCAGCTCTGTCCAATATTACATGAGACTTTGTTGGGGGCCATCTGACCAACCACACTATAACTTATGGTCTGCCACAAATTGGATGAGAAAACATACAGAGGGTGTCTGCACACTGGAGACTCAAGGTTTCAGTCTAAGATCTGAAGGAGTACACTGCAGTGTCTTGTGAAAGTTCATATCAGGAGGGAGATGGATCTGTGATGGAAGCTTGAAGAGTCTATGCAGGAAGACTGAAGGATCCAAGGCAGAATCCCAAGAGCCTGCACTGGGAACCAGGAGACCATGTCCAAGTTTAAGGTGAGGACTGGAGCTCCTCCAAAGAACAGAAGCAGATCCATCCTTCCTCATTTCCCTTTTATACAGTATAAGTGAAGAACTGTCCTAGAGCAGGTCCTCTATACCCTAGAGTCTAGAATTTTTGAATTAATTAAGCTTCTAAGCTTTTCAGGTTGACACAATAAATCAACCATTACCCAAAGCTTACAGCTTAGGGTCTCCCAAGCTTAAATTAAGATGTCAGCTGGTCTGGATTCTTCTATCAGACATGTAGTCACTTTCCCAACTCACGTGGTTGTTTGTAAGATTTAATTGTTGTAGGACTGAGGTCCGCATTTTCTTATTTACTATTGCCCAAGGTCTTTCTCAACTCCTAGAGCTCTTACCACATCTCCCTCAGCCCTATCTTTCAAGTCAGTCATGGAGAATATATTCACATTGAATTCTCTATCACTAGGAAGAAATAAGTTCCTTTAATTAGCTGACATTTATATTTATTTTCCTTTCTCATAGTAAGCTGTGCTACAAAGCATAACAAAATCATGAGACTCTCACCAAATTCATTGTTTTAGACCATATGTAAGGGAAAAATTTTATACAGGGCATATGCTGGTAACACGATTTGTAACATTTCACAATCTCAGAACCCCATCATCCCTGTTAGAGTGAATTAACATTTTGATGTCTATACCAGATATTCTTTTCAGCTTTCAAATATAATTAAGCTTGTCTTACTACTTCAATTTGGATAAGCAAGGTTATTTTACAATACTCCTGAAAATACTCTCTGTGTTAAGGAAACTCATATCTTTCTGTGAGTGCAATTGTGATTTGCCTACAGAGGAAGTAAAGATAAAACCCTGGAGGTCTTCAAAGCCTAGCCCCCTAAAAGAAGGACTCTTTTAGAACTTCAAGATAACTTTGTGACATGTTTACTCTTATAAAAAAGCAAAGATAATCCTAAATAAATACTCTTGCACAAATATTCTAAGCACAAAAACTATCTGAATCAATCTCCAATGAACCCAAAAATCTTACAAAATTGTACAAGAGAGAATGTAAGCCAAATTTATACCTCAAGTATTCCTGCTGTAGTTCTACTAACACTTCCCAGAGTTCCTGTGATTTGTATATATTGATCACTCACATTTTGCCAGGCATTGCATTGGGCACACAGTAATGATGAAGGGAATGTTCCTGTGAACAACTGGTATATCACATACTGTCTTCGGTGCTAATGCTACTATGTATGTGCTAGTGCTATATGGTAATACTATTTTGGTATTAATACTGTTTCAACTGAAGCACAAATGAGTTTTACAGCATGTCTAGCACTCATAGTCTCTCCGCCAGGAGGGATGAATTTTGGATTACAGCTCAGGTAGATGAGCTTCTGAGATCGAACTCATCTTGTATACCTTGCCATTTCTAGATCTAATGTTACCTGAAGGTAAACACTGATGGTAAAAACTTCATACAAATGTTTTCATAATATAAGATGTCCAAACATGAGAGAAAGAGTATTGCTATGTCATAATTTTCAGTCATCCTTGGGAGTTCCAATTTGATAGGAAGAGAAATGGCAGGAGGAACATATTTAGTTATAACTATTCATTGCATTGGTAGACAGAAAACTTTACCGTATATAAAATTTTTTAGAATAGCTAATTTTTATACCTGGGTTGTCTACTAATCTCTTTGAACATAATGGAAGGCTTCAGGTCCACTGAGGTCAATCACATAATCCCTTTTCAGAGATTTTATGACTGATAATTTGCTATATAATTTGTAAATTTCCCAAAGCAGTATCACCCACTATTTGTGTCTTTTTTTTTTCCTGGCAAATCTTGCCTTTTCTAGGATTAAGATAATGGATGTTAATTTACCATTTTCAGAAAATTAAATGACTTTTCAATCTCTCTCTCCTTTTTAATTTTTCATTATTGGAGAGTAATAATTTCCCTTTCATTATTGCAGTTCACAAAATGTTGCCACTTTCTAAGAGTCTCTGAAAACCATGTAGTTCAGTACTATTTTATATGAAGACATGCTGAGATGCATAGTTTTAGTTGTTCAAGGTCACATGGGTAATTAATTTTATTATGTGGATTAAAGCACAGATCTCCTGATTCTAAGTCTAGTCTTCTTCATAAGGATTATGTTATATCCAACAAAGCCAGAATATATTAACATAATCATATTTCATAACCGTTCTCCATGCCGTGAGCATCTAACAATAGGGACTAAATTTTTTAATTTATTCTTTTTCTTTCAACTTTCTTAAATAGTTGAAGTGAAAGACAATACTAGTCTTTTTAAAAATATGGAGCTTTGATTGACTTGAAGAAAAATCATAAGGCAGTAAAATGGAAATTGTTTTTAAACTTAATTACAGATACTCTAGAAGTTCTATAAAACCAGCTCTTCCTTTGCATTGTTACCATTTCAAATTTGAATGTATTAGAGAAAAAATAATTATTAAATAATTTCCACATACATTAAGCATGTGATCTCTTTTTCTTGTTGCTTTAAAAATTACCCTGCCCCATTGGGGTTTGAAAAATTATGATACTTATTAATACATAAAGGATTTACACAGCATTGTAATATCAACAGAATAAAATATGAGAAAAAGTAAAATTAACAAAGAAAATCTTTGAAATAAGCAAAAATCCATGTTATTCAAAAATATTATAGCTAGATGCCTTGAAACTTTGGGGATAAAAAAATTTTACCATGTAAAATACACATTCCCCAATTTTTGGCAGGGTTTTTTTTTTTTTTTTTTTTTTTGCCCTGGGGATTGAACTCACAACCTCACACCTGCCAGACAGGCACTTAAGTCACTGAGTTAAACTCCCAGCCCTAGTTTTTTGAGGCAGAGTCGCACTATGTAGCTTAGACTGGCCTTGCACTCACGTTGTAGCCCAAGCCAGCCTCGAACTCACAACGCTCCTCTTACCTCAGCCTCCCGAGTGCTGGGATTAATTTGGCAGGTTTTGAAAAGATAAAATATGAATGTTGAGGACATATATATAATGTATATATTATATATCTCATATATATAATTTGTGTATGTAATTATATATATTATATATAAATAATTTGTTTGTTTATGTATATATATTTGAAGTTATTTAGAGGTACCAATCTTCAGGTATGCATAAAATATATTAATCATGAATCAACACTAAGAAGTAAAAATACCAAGTGCTATATTTGGGACAAAACTTTTGACACCTCTGATATCCACTAAATGTCACAAAATGTTAGTATGTACATCTCTTGATATTGAAGAATTAAGTAGAGTTTAAAGTTTAACTTTTGCCTTCACATTGAGTACAAAAAGACGTTTCTTTTTTTCTTAATCAAATGCAGTCTCACACCTACCAAGCAATGCTCAGAAAAGGCAGAGCTGTCATGCGAAAGCCAATTAAAGGTGGGGAGGCTGAATTAGTTGCAAAGAGTTGGATAGTACAAGTGCAAGATTTTACAGCCAGGGTTTTAGAGGTGGACCTTGAGAAAAAAAAATAGTTGTTAGTACCAGGATCAATGCATTGTCATTTGATAAATGTCATTTAGGACTGTCTTTTTAGAGAGACCACTAATTTATTTTTGGCTACTTATTAAATTAAAAAAAATTGTCAAAAACATTGTATTTTAATTGGTTTCCCTCCAAAGGCAAATGTTTTTGCAGCAAGTCAAAAGCATTGTGAAACACAAAAGAATGGTGAGAGTAATTTTACTGTATGAAATCTCACTATCCTTTGGGAGACCACTGGACTCTGTCACTCGTCTTATAGTTCAGAGTACTAGTTTTCAGTTCCACTCACTGTGCTAGTCTTCCCCTGCTCAAGTGTGCTGGGACTGCACCACAAGTTTTGTTCATTGTATCCATATAACCCTTCTTCTGGTAATGTTTTGTACTTCAACTGAACTTCGCCTTTCATTATTTTGTACAATGCTTTAAATGCTATTTGGTTTGCTATTCAATGGATTGAATTAGGATGAGTTATAAGAATACAACCTACATATTTTCTAAGCTTCCAAACTCTTCAAAGAGATTCAGGTGAATGAAAAAACATTTTATTATATTCTCTTTAGAACTTGATATATTTTACTTCAAATAGTTTATTTTATACATATATCTGTAAGCACTGGTGCTTAAAACTTTGGATTAATGAGAAAGACTTTAGGATTTTAATGAAAAACTGTCTATTACAATCTGTGGTGGCTGAAAAACACATTTAATGTTTTCTTCTGTTATTTAAAATACTTTAGTAACCCTTGAAGCCTCATTTTAAAGGGTAAGTTTTTTGGAAAGTTTAGTACCTGTCAAAATATTTTACTTATTTTGTTTCAGCATCCTACTTAAAGCATTCTTCCCTTTACTGGTATAAGTATACTCTACCAATGGAACAAGACACAATTAGGGCACTTTTGAATTATTTGATTATAATTATAACAGCCCTACTTAATCTTTTAATTGTTCTCTATAATCAGATCATTTATGCCTCAATTGTTATCTTTTAAATTTGTTTTGTAATTTTTATTTTAAAGAGGATGAAATCAAACAAAGTAAAACAGAATAAAGCCAATCAAAACAAAACAGTGTGATACAGGATTTCACAACAAGATAATAGGAAATCAGCAATGGTTACCATAATACCTCTTGTCTTCAAAATAGCTGCCCATACCTTCAAGCATAGTAAAATCAAGCAAAACAGAGCAGAGCAGAGCCAATAAAAACAAAACAATGAACACAATACAGGACTTCAAAAGAAGATAATAGTAAATCCAAAATGTTCACTATAATATATCTTGTTATCTTTGAAATAGCTGCCCATGGCATCACATATAATAAAATCAAACAAGACAAAACAGAATAAAACCCAACCAAATAAAACAATGAAAACAATATGTGACTTCAAAACAAAATAATAGGAAACTGACAATGGCTATCATCTTTGGAAGGAGCTGCCCCACAGATGCTACATTATGTATTGCTATTCTCTAAACAGATGATCAGACTACCGGATTTAGGACTGCAATCATTGAAACACTAAACACTACAAGCATAAAATTGTGTTTTGCCTCAGTAGCTATCCTCTCAACCTGTGTTTCTTTGAATCAGCTGGTTGCTTATGAGAGAGAGCAGGAACACGTTGATTCTTTTTGTGTCTCAGCCTGTGCACCGTAAGAGGTTAGCATCTAGTTCTTCTCCTGGTGGCTTGCCCATGGTGCCAACTCACAGGAAGGGCTTGGATTCTTGTTGGGCCTCAATTGTTAATAATACAGTGTCAGTCTATTTATCATATAATTATTTTTACAACTGTCACAGTTCATTTATTTTTTACTCTTTAAATTATTTTTAACAATTACATAAAATCAAGAAAATTGTACATATTGATGTAGTAGTGGATGCATGTATATGTTGTGTAATGTTTAAATAAAACTATTGCCTCAACCATTTATCATCTTATGATGAAAAATTTCAAAATCTTTCCTGCTAGCTTAGAGAAATATATCGCTATCTATAGTCACCATAGTGTGAAATAGTATCTATAACTTTTATCCTTTGACCAGCCTTTCCTATTCTATTGTTTCTCGTTCCCAGTCTCTGGTAAGTACCATTCTAATTTCAACTTTTGTAAGATAAACTTTTTTAGATTCCACAAGTGAGTGAGATCATGCAATATCGTTTTCCTATGCCTGTATTATTTAACTTAGCATGGTATTACCCATTTCCATCCATGTTTTAAGAAATGATGGGAGTTTGTTCTATTTATGGGTAAATAATATTCTATTGAACATAAGGACCACTTTTTAAAAAATCCATCAACCAGTTGACCAACACATAGCTTGTTTTTATTTATCAGTTATTGTAAATAGTGATGTGATGAACATGTGAGTGCAAATATCTCTCAGAGGGCGATTTGCTCAGGACCCTTCTGTCTCTCTCTCAGACTGAACCTTTCTTTCACTCAATAAATATGCTCTGCTCTAAAAAAGTCTCTTGGATATACTAAAGCTATTTTCCAGTAGTGGGATTGCTGAATCATATGATAATTTATTTTTAATTTTTGAGGAACTTGCATTCTATTCTCTAAAATATCACTATTAATTTATATTTTGCTCAACAGCGTGCAAATATTTTCCTTCCTCTCCATCCTAGCCAACACTTGTTAACTTTAATTATTATTATTATTTTTTGGTAATAGCCATTCTTACCAGGGTGAGGTGATTCCACTTTTGACACAGTTATTCTTAAGTAGGAAATTGTTCTCTTCTCTTTTAGAAAGTGGTAAATTGACAGATCATTAGTTTTTAGGAATAGGTCTTCAAAGTCTATACTGATAGAGGCCAGTTGAAAGAGAAATAGTTGCAAGTGCTCTGAACACAAAAAAGAGGTTGGCTTTACTCAAAAAATGAAGCTTTAACTGCTTTGAAAACCGAGTCAAGTAGTCTGAAAATTTGAAATAAGGTCATACAAGGGCCTGTGAACAGACATTCTCCTTCCATTCAATACACTAAGTAAAAGCCAAGAAACATTTTCAGGAATCATGACTGCATTCACATTCAGCATATTTGCTGAGCTGCAAAGTAAAATTACCTCCTCATGTTGTTTGAAGTCTTACTTAATTTGCCATGTTCTCATGCAGTGTAAGGGTTAGTGGCTTGTGGAATATGAAATAGATGTATTTTACAACTGGTTTTATATTTTGTAATAGGCAGCACATATTCATCCCAAAATAGAGGAATGTATGAGAATATGAGCATACTGTGAAAATATACAAATGTAATAAGATTGCAAATTTTTTTATATTTCACCTGATTGAAGTGTTATAGTTATTTTCACCTAGATTTCCTAAAAACAGAGAAGATTGCACACAAATATGATTAAAAATTCCTATTTTCCTTTTTTGTATGTAGTCTGTGTATAGCTTAATGTGATATCCAGAACATAACGAAATAATAAAAAAAAACTACCTGATATGTGATTAGTTTATTTTGTTTTTATGTTTTAGATTTCAAAGCATAATAATGCTTCAAATTTATAATAAAGCTTTACAAATTCAAGCAAATGCTCTCTTTTTAGTATTGAAAAATTCTAACTTATCGTTTTCAGCTTTCAAATTAGTTAGCATCTCTCATTGCCTCATCTGAAGATTGTATGTGCGTTGTTCCTTGAGAAATGCAAATTATGCATTTTCTTTATCAGTAAATACACACTGACTCCTTTTTGCAAGCCAAAAACCAATTTAATACTTCAACATACAAAAATTTTATGTCTAGTAACAAGTAGAGTAAAAAAAGTCAGTGAACTTATTTATTATTAAGATACTAAAAATTTTTTCATGCATAGTACAATCTGATTTGTCAAGAGTTAATGTAGGACTCCTTATATGAAAATACTGAAAAGACAGATGAAGCGCTGGTATTTGTTGGTAGAGGGACAGGAAAGAAGAGGAGGAAAATTATTTCTTTTATTCATATTTTCTAATTTTTCCCTAATTGTTTTTATTTTGTTTTGTTTTAAAATGTATCATTTAACTTTGCCTTGGCTGAAGCACAATACTCTATAACCACAATTTAAAGTAGTTTAATTTGGCTCAGTTTCCAGGAATTCAGCATGTGGCTAGCCATCTCCGAGGCACTAAGGTTATGGCAGAAGGGCACAGTGGTACAAAGCTGCTCAGTTCACTGTGGGCTGGAATCAGAATAGCAGAAACACTGCCCAAGAAGAACGGGTAGACTATACTCAGTATCCAGGGTCATACCTCAATGACCCACCCATACACATCCAGTGCTTCCTTTACTTATCTTCTCAGGATTCCTAAATCCAATTCCTTGACATATCAGAATTAATTGTCATATAGAATATTTAAAATATAATCATCATTTTTCCTTAAGTTTTTCTTCGGCATTTTCTCAAAGTTTGTCTTATGGTATTGACAGTTTTTCAGGTTTCTGATAAGGTGTTTTGTAGACTGAAACTCAATTGGAATTTTTTTCTCATGATTAAGCCAAAATAATCACTTTGGGGGGAAATTCAGGGTAGGAAAGCACCCTTCTCACCATAGCATGTTAAAATTACATACTATCTGCTTGGAATTCCTATATACTGAGAAGTATGGCTTTAATCTGGCTGAGATAGTTTTGCCAGATTTCTTTACTTTAGTTTCCCTTTTTTGTTCCTTTCTGCTGCTTCATTCCTTTTGGAAACACATCACTGTGTACAGTCCATACCGTAAAATCTGGATGGTTCCTGCAGGCAAAGGCCAGGAAATTGTGTTATGTATGGGCAGGGTCAGACACAACTAAGACTGTGACCTGCTTGCAGTCTTTGTTGTCACTTCAGTTTGCACTAACCTGCTAGCATTTTTTCAAAATTATCACTTCTGTGTTTCTTCATTTATGGTTCTAACACTTTCTGGTCTATGTAAGTAGATATTAGCCATAATTTCTAGAATCTGCTTTATCTCAAGATTTCTGGTCAGAGTTGTCATACAGTGCCAGTTCACTGATAGGTTCAGCAAAAGGTAGTGATTTTCAGGTTTTTTTCCCCAGCTTTTCTTATCACAAGAATATTTGCTGTGACTGGTATAGCAATGTGCCACACATTGGATGACTTAAAGTCTAAGACATAGTTCTCACACCT
The DNA here is from genome assembly GCA_004363535.1 of Dasyprocta punctata. NCBI lineage: Eukaryota > Metazoa > Chordata > Mammalia > Rodentia > Dasyproctidae > Dasyprocta > Dasyprocta punctata. The sequence goes on along the minus strand of RJWM01041396.1, from coordinate 484 downwards.
TTGGAGGATGAATGTGTCACAAGTTGGTGTTATCAGAATTGTTTCTCCTCAGATTTCTCACATTGTGAATGGGCACCTTCTCATCTTCTCACTGTATCTGCACATTCTCTTCCTTCTGTGCATGTTTGTGCCCTAATGTCCTCTTCTTATACAGATGTTGGATATAGTGAATTAGCAATTGCTCTGCCAAACTCGTTTACTTAAGTATGTTTTTAAAGAATGTGTCTACATACATATGCATGTTTTGAGCTACTGGGGATTAGGTCTTCCATATACAAATTTTGAATGGATCTATTCAGTTAATAATACATGGTAAAGACAGTTTCTCAGCACTTTACATATTGAAGCTAAACCAGAAAGTGCCAGTGAACAAATTTTTCATGTTAATGTCTTGTATGCTGACTTTGGATGTGCTGAGTATCATTAACAAAGGGTCCATATTGAGCTATCAGCAAAGGATATAAAGTGAAATTCACTCAAAATC
>RJWM01041395.1:0-14911 GCA_004363535.1 Dasyprocta punctata | reverse complement strand
CTGCCTTCCCTTACACTGTATGTCACCTCTACCCCTGGGCGGTACAGCACTCACATTGCTAATCCCGGCACTAGACAACAAACCAAACACAAGCAAGTGCCAGACTAGCCCCATCAAAAGCATGTGAGAACTTGGGAGTACATAGCATATCACCCAATACAGCATGTGTTATGACTGTATACAAAAACATGAAACAATGTACTGTACATAATTTATTCAATTAATCTTAACATAGTTTATATGAAAGTTGCATTAATCACATAGTACAAAACCTAGAAGTTCCATGTGACTCTAATACATTGAACAGTAATTTTCTCATGGCCATTTTCATTTTCTGATTTCTCAGTGTGTAAATAATAGGATTCAATAAGGGTGTGATAGCAGTGTAAAATACAGCAAGGGTCTTATTACTTGCAAAACTACTGAACGGCCAGGCATAAATAAAGATACAGGTCCGAAGAACAGAGTGCCCACAATGATGTGAGCAGACGATGTGGAGAGAGCCTTGGAGAGCCCTCCAGATGATCTTTGTTGGACAGTGATTAGAATGGCTGTGTAAGAGATAAGTAACATGATGAAAGAGTTAGAAGAAAGTAATCCACTGTCAGCAATGACAAATAACTCCAGGATATGTTTTAACACAAGCAAGCCTGACCACTAGTGGAAGGTCACAAAATATGCTGTCTATGACTTTGTAGCCACAGAAAGGCAAGCCCGCTGTTAATACCATCTGGTTCATGGTATGTATCAAACCAATTGTCCACGAAAGTATCACAAACCCACTGAGCAACCTGTGGCTCATGATGATCCTATAGTGTAGGGGTTTACATGTAACTATGTATCTGTTAAATGCCATGACTATCAAAAGTGTCATCTTGGTACCCCCAAAGAAGTGCATGAAAAACATTTGGGTCATGCAGCCCCATATGGATATGATTTTGTGTTCAGAGAGCAAGTCTATGATCATCTTGGGTGTTGTGGCAGTGGAGAGACACATGTCCAAAAAGGAGAGGTTTCCAAGGAGAAAGTACATGGTAGAATGTAGGGTAGAAATAAATATTACTGTGACCATAATGAAAATGTTTCCTATCACAGTAACACCGTAGATCAAGGAAAATGTCACAAAGAAGAAAATTTGAAGTTCCCGTTGTTGAGAAAATCCTGACAGAATAAACTCAGTCACAACAGATCCATTTTTAGGATTCATTTTCTCAACTGAGAAGGGGTCCAGTAGTTTCTTATACACAGAGCAACTAAACAAAGAAAAGTCATAATTACTACCAATATAGTAGTATTTATTTGTATTAGTAGTAATAATTGTTGATCATGAGAGCATTTCACTATAAGTATATCAACATTATATTTTAATTAGTGTAGAAACCAGTGTTTATAATTTGAGATTATTTTATTACCTAACTTTAAACAATAATCATACATTTATGCAGTAATAAAAAGTATTTGAAAGAGTAGAAATTTCATTTTCTATGACTTTCCCTATGAAATGATGCTCTCATTAATTAATCTTGGATTTGTCACTACTTTGCTGTTATAGAAAGATGAGATACAAATTTCCTACAATTTATTTTGCTTTCTCTTGTTATGATTTTCTGCACATGTCTCTTTTTGAGGTTGTTATCCCAATATCTAAAAAATAGATAAATCAAGGGAAATTATATTATTCAAAATCTTTGAAATAATTTACCAAGGTCACTTGATAGCTGTCAGAGAAGCAAGTACAAAACTACAAATTAGAACCTAATTTACACATAGTAGAATAAAATTTAATTCATTAAAAGATAATTTCCTTTTCAGTGTATTTTGCACAGTTTACTAAGAATTTCAAGAAAAATGAACTAGCCTCAGATCATTTTAAGCTTGTCTTTCAAATATTTGTGTCACCATTGTTCTCTTTAAGGAGCTTGTGTGGCGGGTTTGTGCTTACCTATGAAATTACATAGAAGTACATAGTAACATGGTTTAATCGTATGGATAGATTCTTTTCTTGTAATTTATCATATGAAATCACCTTTACTGAATATTTTAAACATTGCTTATAGTATTCAGAGTAACCAAACATGAGTGAAATGTGCTAGGTTCTGTTTTAAAAGTTCCACATACATTAAAGAACTCATAAAAACACTATGACATTAGTAGAATTATTTCTTTCCTGATGCATATGAGGAATTTATGGTATGGAAATACTTAGAGGGTTCTTAATGATTACACAGCTAACAAGACTCGAAGTTGGATCCTATCAACTTGACATTAGAATATGGGTTTATAATAACATACCTGGTTGTCTCTGAAACTGAAGGGGTACATATTGAAACACAAAGCATTAAATATTCATTGAACATGAGGGAATAGGAAATTCTTCTGGGATAAGATGCAACAAGTATGCTTAGATCCCTTTATGTTGCAATTCAGTGCAGTTTATTTTTGTATACACAGTGAACCAACATCCTTTAGAGAGATATCAATCTAGAGAGACATGCTTATCAAATAAAAAACATAAAATAAGTCATACAAAATATGTTTAATATAGTATTTAGTGTGCACAAAATATTATAAGAATTTTAATGGAATGGAGGTTAATACTAAGGATCATTTTCATATGAAATTTCAGGCTTTGATATTATCTTCAAAACATGCAAAATATAAAAGTAACTTCATTGTTGGTAAAGAAAGATGAAGTGCAGAGAATGTGTGAGCATTTGTGAAAAGAACAGATCAGTGGATGGGTAATGTGTATTTAGAAAAAGGCTGAAGTAAGATATTAAGAACAATAGAAACTTCCTCTTTCCTTCTTTCCAATGACTTGGAATTCTTTTTGCTTTCATATCTACTCAGTTTCCTAAAAATTCCTGAATTAGTTACAAAAAGTTTCTCAATCATTTTCCCATCCTTTATATTTTTAGTAAGTGTATAATGCTTACAAATTAGAAGGAAAAATAAAAAGATGAAATGATTGGGCCCTGAATAGGGGTCTATGTCCCTGGAGAAGTGAGCAGAGATGACCATGCTCCATGTCTGCTATGTGAGTTTATATGACACGCTCACAATGTGGGTGAGCAAAAGTTACTCTTTTGAAACTTGCATGATGATAATTTCAATACTGAGATGTAATGGAGAAAGGGCGAGAGTTGACAAGTCATAGATAGAATGACAACTCCAGTTGTAATTTGTGGATAAGTTTTTGGAGGGGTTTCACACAAAATTTCATGCTCTATGGTATGACAGTATAACAACTTGAATAATAAATCACTATAGCAAAGCATAAATGGATTAAATAGGCTTTATTTTGACCTTTTATTTCAGAGAGAAATCTTACATTCATCTATCTTGATGCTTTCATAGCTCTTTTTCTCTCCCTTCCCGAGCACGTTTTCTGAAAGAATTTCAATAGGGCTACATGTGATATGCTTGTTCTTATATTATGAGCAAACAAAGACAATAGGAATGAAATATAAATAATACAGTTTTGATAGAAATTCTATTGGTAAGGAAAATTTTCTTCCCCTTGAATAATGAATTACACATTTTATTATAATTCTTCTACTCAACAATTTATCATGTGCTCTAGAGAAATTAGAAGGGAAACTATTGTTTATTTTCATGTAGTATATAAAAATGAGAACTCAAACCTAAAATAGTCAAGAGATGCAATGAGTGTGAGTATTGGTTGATATGGTGTCAGTCGAAGCTTCCAGCTGAGCATAGATTTGAGCATGAAGCAAGGATGTATTGAATCAGTCATTCAAGCAAGTCTAAATTGCAAGCTTGAGAATTTTCCATATGAAGTCCTATTAAGAAAGGAATCAACCAAGACTTATTGTCTTGAAAGCTGGGTGTGAACATTTCTACTCTCATGTATAAGTACACAAGACATATTACTGAATACAAATAATGAGAAAATGATGAGTAAATATTGGCTTATTTTTATTAGCCAATTGAAGAAAGTAAACAAAATCTACATGTTGATTTTGTTTTGCAATATTTTGCATACTTAAACTAAAACAGAGTTTAATCTCAAAACATTATTCCTAGTAGAAGTCTGAAGCCAAAGACCACTTGTCTAATTCTGTTTATAGGAAAGTTACTCATCATGGGCATAGATTTGTGTGATGATTAAAATGATTTGAAATGATTGTGGTGGTTCACTTCATGTAAATATAACTAAAATCTGTGCCCAAAATGGATGATTTCATAGCATATGAATTTTACTTAATAAATTTTGAAACTTTATCTTCTACATTTGTCATAAGTTAAAATTATCTTTAATAAACTAACTCAATATTTTATGTTTTTTTGTACTATCTAACTGCATTCTGGAACTCAAATATTTTCCTTTCAGAGGCAGTCAGAATCAGTGCAGTCAGTAATTTCTCAACATCTGTAATTTCTTAATGTTCTGTCCTTAGCCAGGTGTGCTGGTGCATGCCTGTAATCTCTGCATTTGAGAGGGTAGGCAGGAACCAGCCTGGGCTACAGGTGAGTTCAAGACCAGCCTGAACTGCATAGTAAATCCCTATGTCAAGGAAACAAAGGTAAATTTAAAAGAAAATCTTCTTAAATCATGTCCTTGAAATCATACTCTTGACTGTTTCATGGATTTGGAAGCCTATCATTCTTTTTGTACTAGGTTCCTAAATTATTTATATTTTCTTCATTCCTTTGAACATGAACACCTTCTAAAGAATTGCCCCTTTTTATTGTGAGCTCTCATGTGCACTAATGGCCTGATAATAAATTTCATGCAAATATATGCTAAACATTTAGCTTTGGTCACCAATTCTCTCTCCCTCCAACTCCTTTTCTTGCTGTTAATGGATGTTTATTTACATTTTCTGTTAACCCCTTAAACTTGATGAAAGAAAAATACTCCCAATTTGCAAAAACTTATGAGCTACCAGCTTCTGTATTATCTTCAACATTGGTATGAGTTTTCTAGATGATTTGGATTAATCTTTCTTAATTGCATTTACTTACAATCAAATGACAAATCTTATTTTGCAATATGATTTTGATAACATATTTTCATTTATTTTTTACTGAAATTGCTGATTCTAGTTCACTGATAAATATGGTTATGTGAACTGTAATCAGAGGATTTGGTACCACAAAAGCTAAAATGTTCGGTTTGTATTGTAGCCAACAACAAATGAATTAAAAATATCATTCTCCAATGTATTAAACTTGTATTGAATTAACTTTCCACAATATTTTCACTCACCTTTTCTAAAGGCACAAAGAAGGACCACCATATTCAAAGAATCATTCAAAATGGAATATACGATTTTGATACACTGCAATACTTGGTGTACAATTCTACATACTATTTTCTGCCTCTTTTAAAAGATGTAAACCACTTGCCAAGGGGTGGGTACAGATTTGTGGGCACTGGGATTTCATACTTCTCTGGGAGTAGTTAAAACATGGAGCCTGCTACCCTAGTAGGACTAGGAGGGAAGTTTATTCTAATTTTTGAATCTTTATTGAACTGTAAGGCTTTCTGGTTGGTGTCTTGGTTGCAGTACCTTTGAAGATGTAAACTGATTGTGGTACAGACTGTTTTGATACAATGGAGTTTCTCTTTCTTCATATTCCACCAAAGCTAACTTCCGAGCTTTCTTCTACTACTTTGTGGGTAATTTTTTTAAAAAGTAATCTTTATTAATTTTTATGGTCAAATTTTTCACTATAAACAAATTCATGTGTATATGTAATAAATTTACTCTTGAATATATGTAAAATAAAAGATATTCAGGAAGCAGGTGTTTCAAAATATAAATTATGATAAATAGTTTAAAAATTCATAATAAAATGCTGCAAATAACAGCATTGTTTAACATACAAGCAATCTTTTTTTTTATTTAGGTATCTTGCTTTGAGAAATATATTAAGAGAATATCTATATAGTATATTCTAGTTTCATACTTATTATTCATTTTATTATAAAATATTACAGCATTTGTTCCACAGGATGTTTATTTTGCACAATCATTCTGATGATTTTCTTATACAGTGTAGCACAATCTTTATTTGAAAAACTTGCCAGCAAGTTATATGATAAATAAACTCAAATTGGTTAATATCTGTCACCTTTCTGTAAGTTCTTGTCTAATTTCAACAAATTCATCACATGATTAATGTAGATTTTTCTCATACCTGCTGTTTTTATTAGAAGAATAATTGCAGATGATGAAATTTTTGATAGACAACTATTAAAATCATCCATACATTTGTGCTGTTTGAGAGTGTTTGCTGAAAAGGAAATATATTTATTGCCATATTGCCCATTTTAGCCATTTGTAGATTGGCAGAAAACAAAGGTATTCCCTAAGTGGAACAAGGCTTTTGTCCTTTTGATATTTGGAAAGAAACATTAATATCACTTTTTATTACACTTAGTGAAAAATATAAAAGTTTCTATTATCAAATGACTAATAGTACAAAGAAAATCATAGTGTTTTATTTTTATATGGTTACTTTTCAAATGTTTTGCTAAAAACAATGAAGTCACATTGAGCGAGAAGAGCAGGGTGTGGCAAAACTGGCTGGAGAAGCAGGTGTGACCTGTTAATTACAAGATCCCAGACACATGCACAAAACGGTTCCCCAAGCCCTGAACATGGACTTCAGGAGAGAACTGGAGCAGGTATTCAGTAGTGCAGACTAAACCTGATAAGGTGGTTCTCAGTCCTGCCTCTCAGGACCCATATGTAGGGGTTCTCATGGGTTTCCTTGAAATCTGGACAGAGTAAAAGGAGAAGAGAGACTTGAAGAACCTTCTTTGGTATCTTCCTCGTGACAGTCTGCCCTACCTTTTCCAGTGAAGTGGGTGTTTTTGTTTGCTTGCTTGTTTGTTTTGGTTTGGTTTTTTCCTATATGGAGAATCAAACTCAGGACCTTGTGCTTGCCAGGCAGGGACTTTGCCTCTGAGCTAAGTCCTAGATCCTACTGTGTTCTCTTATCTTGCTTTTCCCTCTTTTATTCTGCCCAAGCTTGCCCTTGGATCAGTTTCTCCATTACTCTTCACTTTTACTTTCTCAAATAAACTTAGCCACTGCTTTTTGCTTTGTTCAGTTCTTTGTTTGAGAAGAGAAGAACTTGAAATCTAATACACAAGGAGAGGCAAGTAACCTAGAACCCAGTAACATATAGCCTTGTGAGTCATTTTTAAAGGCAAACTACCCAGCAACAATATTGTTATAGACAGCTAAGTTAGTTAGAAATATTATAGGCAATCAGACAGGGATGGGTCCGCAAAGGAGCCAGTGTAGAAGACCACATGTCTTAGGATCTTGGAAGAGACAGGCACCTCCCCCTATGGGCCACATCTCAAAACAAAACAAATGTAGGTAGACCCTAACTATAAAAATCAGGAACTGATATTCTAAATAAGTATGGATCACCTTGAGGAAGCCAGGAGCCACCATCCCAACCCCAACAGGCAGAGTCACTGCTCTTTAAGCATGCCCACTTACTAACAACTTGCTTCCCCATTTGTTCCTGATTTGGTCAATTTTACCTGAACAATTAAGCTTGTTGGTTGACCACAGTTCTGTCCCACCTCATGCCCATCTGCCTTGCAAGTTTTCATTTTTCCCCATCTTAGACCCATCTCACCTCATGGTTTTGCTCTATAAAAGTCCCCAGAAAAGACAGAGTCTTTGGCAACCCACTTGGGAACCCTTCTGTCTCTCTCTCAGACAGAAGCTTTCTTTCTCTCAATAAAGATATTCTGCTCTTAATGTCCATTGTTCTTAAAATTCATTCTTTGATTTTAGAGAACACAAACTCATATCAGTCATCTAGTAAGTTGGAGCTTTATCCCCCTATATCGGATTTGCTCTACAAAAATCCCTAGAAAGATGGAGTCCTCCTCAACCCACTCGGGATTTTTTTGGTCTCTTTCTTGGATAGAAACTTTCTTTCTCTCAATAAATGTATTCTCTCTTAACCTCCATTATCCCTAAAATTCACTCTTCAACTTTAGAGAACACAAAAGTGTACCAGACATCTAGTGAGTTGGGAGTTTCTTTGCCCTATATCACTATGATCCTCTGCTTCCCCAGCCTCAGCATTTCTTTCTAATAAAAGCTTTGAAAATCCTTTCATGCATATTTTGAAATTTACTGTGCATTATTCTTAGCTGTATCAAAATTTTGAAGCAGTAACCCAGAGCTTCTTGATGGCATCTAATATAATTTAGCACTCATTCATCGATATTTCCTAATCCCCTCCGCTATAGTTAGCCTCTGATAACCACATTCTACTTTCTATCAGTTCAACTGTGTTAGATTCCACGTGAGAGTTGAAAGGCTTCTGCTCGGGTATAAATTGCTGAATATTATGGTGGTGGTCTAACATGACCAAAGGCCAAACAATAGCTTATTTTTTGGAGGCATTTCATTCTTCTCCCCTCATCCTTGATTACAACTTCCTCTTTCTCTTCCCTCCACTCCCCCATGTGAAGAAAACTCCAATCAGTCCCTAGCACATCATCAATATCCACCCCTAAACTCTTCCTCTGGCCAAAGTTTATACAAACCTCAGCTTCCCTTGTCTCCTGAGCAGTGGAAACCCATGAACTGAATATTCCCAGTGAGCTGTGCATTCCTCTCTGCTTCTCAATAAAGGCCTCTTTTTCTTTTTGACTCTTTATTGCACAAAAAGAACCTAACATGTGTGAGCTAGTGTTGTACTCTTTCTGTGACTGGCTTATCGTACTTCACTTAACATAGTAACCTCCAGTTTCATCAATATTGTAAGTGACAGTATTATAGGCAGTTTTTAGATATCAATTAATATACAGTCATAGAAGGACTGAACTCTTAAAGAGGTCTGTGAAAATTGAACATCGGAATTATGGCCTGAGGAGCATCAAAAGAAGATGGGGCCTCAAGATATAGTCACAATGGCCCAACTTGTGTACTTCCACAAGGAACAAGCAGATGTAATTGATACCACCCAGTCCATTAAATCCAAATATGCATCAGTTACCTGGGTACATTACCAAAATACCTGAACCCCATGCCTCCCCAAAATGTTCCTATTTTAGAAATCATAGATAAGCCAAAATTAATGATGTCAGCCATACACCCTTGCTACTTGACCCACTCCCCTTTGGATCAATATTACCTAGGTGCAAATATTTGTAATCTTGTTGGTTGAAAAAGTAGTGTGATCCACATTGTACCCACAGTGTAACTTTGCTGTATAAATTACCCATAACAAAGGTCTCAGTCCAACCAACTTTTGAGGTTCTTCCTGTCTCTCAGAAGATATCTCTCAATAAATTTTTCCTGTTCTTAACCTTCATTATTCTTTGAAATTCACTCTTCAGTTTTGGGGGGAACACAACTTTGACTCATCTGACATCTAGCATGTTGGCCGTTGTATTTCTCCATATCAACAGAATCTTTTATTTTTCTTTTCTGAATAGTGTTGCCTCAGGTATATGTACTACATTTTACTTATCAATATAGAAAATAATGACATTTAGATTGTTTCCAACTCTTAGCTATTGTGAGTCATGATGCAATGATAGCGGGAGTGGAAGTGTCTATTTAATTCATTTTATTTCCTTTGGATATATGCCAGGGATGGAAATTCTGGATTATACATTGTTTCTAATTTAATTTTGAGGAACCTCAAATATTATACTAACTTACTTTTCTTCCCATACTGTGCAAGAAATGTCTTTGTCTCTACATCCTCAGCATTACTTATCTTTACTGTACTTGAGAATAGCCATTCTAAGTGGGAAAAGGTGATATACCATTGTGTTTTTGATCAGCATTTCTGTGATAACTATTGTTGTTGATCATTCTTTTCATCTACCTGTTGGCCATTGCTGAATCCATTCAAAAGCATCTATTTAGGCTTATTTTGTATTTTTAAGTCTTCTTACGTATTTTGTGTTTGTGTGTTTCATTTTTGTATTGAATTCTTTAAATTCCTGTTATACTTTAAATATAATGCCTCAACAGATGCTTAAAATGCTTTCTCCAATATTGTCTGTTGTCTTATATTGCTTCAGATGGCTTCTTTCGATGCACAAATGCTTTCTATTATAGTAGAACTCCATTTAGTTAGTTTTGATTTGTCTGGGGTTTTGAGGTCTTGTCCAAAGACATTTACCCACTCTATCTTTGTGAAATATTTCTTATGTACTTTTTTCTATTAGATATAAGAGTTTAAAAGAAGGAAGGATAAAAGTCATATGATCACATCACTAGATGCAGAAAAAAATTCCCACTTCTACACACACACTTAATTTCTATCATGTATAATATTTTGTACTTCATTTTTCACTTACCATATATTTTAGAAATTTTTACATGTTGACATTCATTATTCAACATAGTAAGGAGAAATAAGTTTTATAGTACAAAGAATTTCTCTTGAGTTCGATTGGCCAAATTAAGTCACAAAGTCAACCTTCACCTAAGAATTCAGGAGATGTACACTACTTTCTCTGTGAACAGCTTTGAAGACAAGGAGACATTTTGTACAAATTACTATATGACATACAGTTTATTCTTTCATCCTAAGAGAATCATTATAAAAAGTAATCATTGACTTATACTGTTCTAAAAGTTGTCTATAATTCTTTAATTTGAATGATGGTTTTGTAGCCTACTTCCTGCTGTTTCCACTGAGTGGAACACTAAGGATAATTTCTAAGGAATAAATTCCATTTATTATTTTCATTGCAGATCAATATTCTGAAGATCAAAACCTTCAGATCTAGTGACTGCATTTAGTGAGGTCACTAATACAGAAAGTGGGGCCCAACCTTCAACCTTAATTTTCACCCAGAAACCTCATTCCAACATATAATTATCATCTAATTTTGGGGATTGAGTTTCACATGAAATAAGGAGACTGCAAACATTCAGACTAGTATCAGCAGTTTTTCCAAACTTAGAATTGTTAGGTTATGTGGTCTTGCTTGAAAATTAGTAGGTTTTGTTTCAGTATTGTTACAGGCAACTGAGTTAAATAGAAATATCACAGGCAGTCAGACAGGGCTGGGCCCTCAAAAAAGCAAGTGCAGAGGATCAGATACCTTGCTACTGTGGGAGAGAAAGACACATCCACTGTGGTTTAGACCTCAAGACAAAAGATAAGACAAATGTGGCACAAGATCCAGCACTACCGGTCCCGCGGCTCTGCACAACCCACCAGAGGAATGCCCAGCCAGCCTCGCAGGACACAGAGCCACAAAGGCTCTAGAAGAAAATGACAAAACTAAAGACCAAGAGGCAGTCTCAGTCCCCCAACCCATTGAGAACAAACCCAAGAGACACTGAAATGGAACACAGTGGGAGTCACACAACTGAACTTTCTTAAATGATAGATAAAGCGATAAAGAAACAGCTCAATGAAACTGTAGAGAAATTCAAAACAGAAATATTCTCTCAGTTAAAAAATTAAATAAGAATCATTGTTAAAGAAAGGTGTATCTAAAGAAGAGCAAGATAAAAAAATAGAACTTAAGAAAATGATCGAAACTTTGAATGAACAATATAAGACACAAACAGAATGCATGAAACAGATGCAAAGGGAAATGCAGGAAATGAAAAATTCCATGGAAAGTTTGAAAAACTGCTTAAATGAAGCTGAAGATAGAATCTCAGATCTTGAAGACAGCATGGGAGATCATGGCCATGAAAGAAAAGATCTCTTAAAAATAGTAAGGAACCAAGAAACAACAATTGAATAACTGCAAGATGATGCCAAGAGAAATAACATAAGATTAATAGGCATCAATGAAAAAGCAGGGGTCAATACCAATGACCCACAAAGACTATTCACAGAAATAATAGCAGAAAACTTTCCAAACATGGGAAAAGAATCTGAAATGCAGGTAACTGAGGCATACAGAACCCCAATTAACCATAACCAAAATAAATCTTCAGCCAGATAGACAATATTAAAGGTATCAGAAATACAGCACAAGAACAAAATACTAAAAACTGTCAGAGAAAAGAAACAGATCACCTATGAAGGAAAGCCTATCAGAATCATGGCAAACTTCTCAACACAAACCTTTAAGTCAAGAAGATCTTGGAGTGAAGTATTTCAAAACCTGAAAGAAAACAGCTTTCAACCCAGATTGATGTACCCTGCAAAACTATCCTTAAAAATTGAAAGAGAAACAAGAAACTTTCATGACAAAGAAGAACTGAAGAAATTTATAGCCACCAAACTAACACTGCAAAGAGTACTGAAAGACACTGTAAAAAGAGACAAAGAGAACCAAAATCTTAAGAATAACATCAAAAGGAAACCACTAAGCAGGGCAAATAATTAAACAGAAAATGTAGAAAACCAACAACAAAAAGGTATCATGACAGGGATGAGCCAGTACATATCAATTATATCAATCAATGTAAATGGTCTCAACTCACCAATAAAAAGAAACAGACTAGCAGAGTGGGTTAAGAAACAAAACCCAACAATATGCTGTGTACAAGAAATACACTTCACTCAAAAGGAAATTCACAGACTAAAAATCAAAGGCTGGTAAACAATACTCCATGCAACAGGAACCTAGAAAAAAGCAGGGGTAGCTATTATGTTTGCAGACAATGCAAACTTCGAACCAAGAATGATCAAAAGAGATAAAGAGAACAACTACATACTTGTTAGGGGAAAACTTCAAGAGGAAGAGATTACAATTATAAATATATATGCACCAGATATGGGAGCACCCAACTATGTAAGACAATTCTTAATAGATATGAAAAACCAAATAAACAATAATACAGTTATAACAGTGGACCTTAATACCCCATTGTCACAGAGAGACAGATCAACCATACAAAAAATCAGCAAAGAAATAACAGAACTGAATCAAACTTGTGAACAAATGGACCTAGTAGATGTGTATTGAATATTCCACCAATCAACATCAGAATACACATTCTTCTCAGCTGCATATGGGTCACTCTCTAAAATAGATCATATACTGGTACACAAAACATGCTTAAGTAAATGCAAAGGAACTGAAATAATTCCATGCATATTATCTGACAATAGTGCGGTAAAATTGGAAATGAATGACAAAAAAACCTACAATAACCACATAAACACATGGAAATTAAATAATACTCTCCTAAATAACAAATGGGTCACAGAAGAGGTTAAAGAAGAAATTAAAAAATACCTAAAATTGAATGAAAATGCAAATACAAATTACTGGAACCTGTGGGCCACAATGAAAGCAGCCCTCAGAGGGAAATTTATAGTACTAAACTCCCACATCAGAACAATGGAAAGAACACACATAAACAACCTAATGCTGCACCTCAAACTTCTAGAAAAAGAAGAGCAAGTTAAGTCCAAAGCCCAAAGAAGGGAGGAAATAATTAAAATTAAAGCAGAAATTAATGCAATTGAAACTAAAAAAACAATACAAAGAATTAATGAATCGAAGAGTTGGTTCTTTGAAACAGAAAATAAAATTGATAAACCCCTAGCCAACCTTATCAAGAAGAGGAAAGAAAAAACTCAGATTCATGCAATAAGAAATGAAAAGGGTGAAATAACTACAGACCCAGAGGAAATACAGAAGATCATCAATACCTACTTTGAAAACCTTTGCTCACATACATTTGATAACACAGAAGAAATGGACAGATTCCTAGAAACCTGTGAATTACCAAAGCTGAGTCAAGAAGATGTAAAGCTGCTGAATAACCCAATTTCACCTAATGAAATTGAAAATGTAATTAGGACCCTACCAACAAAGAAAAGCCCGGGCCCTGATGGATTCACTGCTGAATTCTACAAGAATTTTAAGGAAGACTTAATTCCAACACTCCTAAAACTGTTCAATGAAATTGAAAGGGAAGCAAGTCTCCCTAACTCATTCCTGGAAACAAGTATTACCCTAATACCAAACAAGAGAAAGACACAACCATAAAAGAAAATTACAGGCCAATCTCCCTAATGAACATAGATGCAAAAATCCTCAATAAAATACTGGCAAATAGAATACAGCAAGTTCTCAGAAAGATTATACACCACAATCAAGTGGGATTCATCCAAGGAATGCAGGGATGTTTCAACATTCGGAAATCAATAAATGTAATACACCATATCAACAGTACCAAGGACAAGAACCACATGATCATCTCAATAGATGCAGAAAAAAGCCGGGCGTGGTGGCATATGCCTTTAATCCCAGCACTTGAGAGGCTGAGGTAGGCGGAGTGTTGTGAGTTCAAGGCCGACTTGGGCTACAATGTGAGCGCAAGGCCGGCCTGACCTACATAGTGCAACCCTGCCTCAAAAAACGGGGACCGTGAGTTTGGCTCAGTGCCTTAAACACCTGCCCTGGCAGGAGTGAGGTTGTGAGTTCAATCCCCGGTGCTGCAAAAAGAAAAAAAAAATAGATGCAGAAAAAGCTTTTGACAATATCCAACACCCATTCATGATAAAAAAAAAACCCTACAGAAAATCAGAATAGATGGTCTCTACCGCAACCTGATAAAAGTCATGTACCATAAACCAACAGCCAACATCTTACTAAATGGGGAAAAACTGAAAACTTTCAACCTAAAATCAGGAACAAGACAAGGATGTCCATTATCACTACTCCTATTCAATATAGTTCTGGAAATATTAGCCAGAGCAATTAGACAAGAGACAGAAATAAAGGGAATAAGGATTGGAAAGGAAGAAATTATCATTATTTGCCGATGATATGATACTCTACATAGAAGACCCCCAAAAATCCATTAGAAGATTTCTAGAAGTAATAACCAAATTCAGGAATGTAGCTGGATACAAGATCAACACTCAAAAATCAATAGCATTCCTGTACACAAACAACAAAGTCACTGAGAGAAAAATAAGGGAAACCACTCCCTTCACTATAACATCCAAAAAAAAT